>JAAAKE020142236.1:0-32361 GCA_010014785.2 Anisolabis maritima
AAAAAAGTCTTTTGTGAAATATTTTTTCATCGTGATAATATATTATTTTTTTATCTTAACAATCCATTCCCCTTTGCTCCGCCCACTTTTCTATTTTTATCTCTCTCGTCTCTTTCTGATTCTTTCTCCCAAGGACAGATGGCTCACCTAGTCCTCTTTCTCTCTCTCTTTATTTTTAAAAAATAAATTAAATAGGCATTTATTCTACTTATTCTCTCGTTTATTTATTCATTTCGTATGTAACTCTTGTTTGATAACCGTGAAGACAAAAAGAGGCATGCATCTTCTCCATTTAATGAAATTTATTTCTTTAACGGATGATAGTTTTATTTTTATTTACAAAGTCAAGACAGCCCAATCCCCAGGCCAAGTCTCCTTGTCTTTTTGGTTCTCGTCAATTCTTTCATTTCAAGGAGATTTTTTTCCTAATTTCTTAAAAAATAATCTCAATTTTAAAATAATTTTGATGCAATTTTTAAAAAATTAAAATAAATGATTCATTTACAGAATCAAAAGAAGTCAACAAGTCTTAAATTTTTTCGAGTTATTCTTCTTATCTCATATAATATAATAATATAATATATAATATGATATTAAATCTTATAATTTTTGTATCCTTTGTCTCCGCATCTTCCTTTCCCCTCCATCACCCTTATCAAATTCATAAGAAATCTTCTCCTATATATATATATCCATGAAATGTCTACTATGGAGAAATATTCTCAAGGACTGAGTCTAATTGAAATCAGAATCTGAAGAAGACAAAAAACAAAAACAAAAATAAAAAGAGATATTCATATTTCTTCCCGTTTAAATTTCATCATTTTTACTTTGTCTCATCGTAAAGGCAAAGGAAGTATTGCGATCCGAAAAAATTCGATATAGTGATTTCAACAGAAATATACGGGGTCCTCTACGGCTGCCTGTGTGTCTGTGTTAACAAAATGACTAAGCATATTTATTACAATATTATATTATATATTAGAAAAATTCTGATCGAAGGCTCAACCCTGGTGTTTCCCGGAAACCACTTATCCTCGATTCAGCACAACTTTCCCTTATTGGCAATGATTTTGATGGCTATTGCTCTTCTATCCGGCCATGTTCGTCAACTAATTTCCTTTATTGTCAAACAAAAAAATTTTTTTATTTATACTCTTTTTTTTTGGCGCTATTTAAAATGTATATTTTTTCAAGTATCAATGCCTTTCACAATCTTCTTCCTCGGGGCCACCCATCCGAGGTTCAGCACTGCTTGACCTTGAATAACTCGAACTATCTTGGTGGTTCTTGTTCTTCTCACCGGGCATCATAGGAATTTAAAATGTCTATATTTTGTTATCATGACAACGATTTATCCTAATCTTTTCAATGGGATTCTTAAAATACTAAACACTATATTCAGGTGAAAAATGATGAATCCTAAAGATATCAAAATCGTTTGAACATTCATCTATTAATGTTTTGATTAATAGCAATTAATAATTTCAATGCTGCAAAAATAATACTCAAGAAATTGAGCACATTTTTCATTTTTGAATAATTTTTTAATAAACGAATGAATTAGTCAATTAAACTAATTTGACAGCTGGATGCTTATAGCTTTTAAATAGGAGAGGAGAGTTAGCGAAGAAGTAAATAGCCTCTCTCCTTCAGATTGGTGTTGTAAATAAATGAACTCGAACGGAGATTGGATTAGACTAGAGTGTGTGCTAAGTCGAAACAAATGGACCGGTCCTTGCTTGGGCTCGATTGATGTCTGGCTCTGAGGGTTTTAGGGGAAGCACGCCGTCACAACCGATAAGCAATTCTCATCCTCAACAACGACCTTCCTTGGCCAATTAAATTCGCCATGGAGAGACGTCGCCGGCTTGCAAATTGCAAGTACGTTCGTTCACAAATGTAAAAATGTGCGAGTCCGCTAATGAACTTCAGGGCGGGGCTCACTCGGTTTAGGGATAGAATTTTAAGTTCTTATCATCGTGTGTCGTGTAACGTGCGTTTCTTTTTCTCTCCCTACGGATATTAAAGAGATGGTGCAAATCAAATTTATTTCGATATTGATGTAGTATATATATGGATAAAATTTCTTTAAAGATCACTTGAAAAATAAATTCATAAATCAAATTTTCGTTTAATATTATAGAATATATTTATAAAAGAATAGAAAAATTTTGGATAATACTTTTAGCCAGGGAATATGACTTGTAGCAATTCATATAGCTTATAAAATACTATTGGAGAGATCCTATTTGAGGAGAGCTTTTTCAACATTGGCTTTTGGCCTAAACATTTTAAGAGTAAATCAACGGGAATAATTTAATTAATAAATATATTGGAAGATATAAATAAAAGTTGTAAAATCTTTAAAATAATTTAAATAATAATAAAAGCCAAAAATAAACAAAAAATTAAAAAAATATTTAATCTTCTCTGAATACTTTGGCGATTGTAGGAGCTTCTTATGTTCTCTAAATTTTTAAAATTTGGTTGATAACCAAGATTATTTAAATAATTTCGCGAAAACCGAAACTTTAACTTATCCTCTAATGGGCAAAAAAAAATTATTTAAGAGAAGAGACTTTCTCGACACTGGCTTCTTTTGTGGAGTGGGAGGTGTATTATTTCTTCAGCTGGGAAAAAAACCAAATTCTAACTTTTTTTTAATGAAAAATTTAAGATGTGATTGGGCTGACATGTGCAAAATACCAGTAGACTAACGTCTGCTCCACTCCCATTCTCTAATCATTAATCAATCATTTATATATCAATAAAACAACTAAGATTAAGTTAATTAATAATCAATAATAATTAATACAGTGTAAAAAAAAATTAATGTAATGTAAAATTTTTTTCCAATGGATTTTTAAGCAACATCGAAATTCTAACTTCGATTAAAAACTTTTTTGTTATAGTTTTAAAATTCAAATAATCTTGATTATTTTTCTTTATTTTTTATCTTATTTTATTTTCAAACAAAGCCTATTGTTTTAAAGAGACAACTTTTTATTTTCGGTCTCGTCTCGAATATTTTGAATGTATAGCGTAGCATCAATGGTCTAGTAATATAAACAGATGATTGTTTTTTTAATACTTGCAGGGCGTATCATGGATGGGTTTGTCTCGTTCTCTCTCTATTTGTCTTGTGAACTAAAAAAGATAAAAATTACAACATGTGCAGGAGAATAGGCAAAAAAAGTTATTCGGAATGAAAGAAATAAAAAAAAATAATTTGTTTAAGGGGTGATTCGATCCATAGAAGAATTCTGGAGCAATAAATCCAAAAATTAATTGGTAATTTGAGTTTCCTACTTTCTATAAAGCAAAAAAGAACGAATTTATGCACCCCATGATAAATAGAAAATAAGAATACTCTAAAACAATAATTCCCAAACTTTTTCATTCGCCAAACGGCATAAAAATTTTTTGCGGACCAGTAAGGTAAAAAAATGAAAGAAAAAATTTCACAAAATAAATAAATAAACTTTTCCATTGATAAAGTACAAACTGAAATAAATAATATTCATCAATTGTTTATAATAACAAATGTAAAAAAATTTGAAGCGTTCGGCACAAGATAAATTAGTATTTTAATAAAAATGTTGAAAATTTAAAATTAAATTTTTTAAATAGTGTTAATTATCTGCGGACCAGCAAAAATTTATGACGGACCGGTGGTTGGGAACCACTGCTCTAAAACATCAATTCTAAACTTTTCAAATATTAGGTAAAAAGTTTGATAATAAAAAATGTTTATTTTTTTTTTAAATGAAATTTTTCAATGTAGAAAAAGTGAATGAATAAATTATTTCTTTAAAATAATTAAATTTCTTAAGAACTAATAATTTATAGGGGTTATTAAATATAAAAGTAACAAACCCTTTTAAATCATCAAATTTCAAATTTTTTTAAGCAATTAGAATACTTGTAGTAAATGAGGGTAGAGTTTAAATTAGATTATGCATATTCTTTGTCCAAAGTGTTTATATTTTACCGAATCCACTTAACCTTTTAAGGTTGATCATATATAGTTAATTATATATTTTAAAATAGAGAGTCTGTATTAAATTTTCATTTTTCAAAAGCCTCATTTACATATTTGAGAAATTAATATATTATATATATTACATGTCTTCTATTATTTAAGATATGGTTCAAAATTGATTTTCAACGAAATTGAAAAGATCGTTAATATATTCCTGTTTTTTTTTTTTTTTTTTTTAATTTTAATAAAGTAATTTTTGACTGCTGAGATCATTATGATTATATATATAAAGAAAAATCAGTATAGCTTTCCTGCTGGTGTTCACAAGTCTTGTTCCTCGGGGCCACCTATCCGAGGTTCAACACTGCCTGACCCTGCTTGATAATAATTGGTTGGCTGTTCCTCTTCTCTACGGTCAGGCCCGCTGGCTCAAAACTGATTCGGTGCTTTGTAAATATTATAGTGAATGAAGTTAACAGAATTTGAATAATAATTAATTATTTAATGTCCGTTTTTTTTTTTTTTTTTTTTTTTTTTTTTTTTAATTTTAAATACTTTTATTCAATAATATAATTTTATACATTTTTATTCAATTATTGTTTAATTGATCTCGAGGGAGTCTCTCTTTATCACCTTTAGCATTTTTAATTTTTTTTTTATAGAAAAAAACTTAAACATAAAAACCTTTTTATCCTTAAATTAAAATAATAAAATTTATAAATGAGTATATTGTCTGTGTGGACAGTCTAAATGGTATATGTCCGATATCAGGTCATTAGGGCGTCTCATGGATTTCGTTTTAAATTTTAGTTTTAGGTTGTCCGAATGAGTTATATTGTATGACCAGCCCAACTTTAATTTCTTCGTTCTTTATTCCTGGCGAGGGGTCAGGTATCACTCTAAGTATTTTATTTTCTAATTGTTCTTATTCTTTTTGTTTGTCCTGCATGTTATGTCTGTCCAAATCGCTGCTCTATACAAGGATCTTATTGCCTTGTATAATGTCAGTTTTTGGTCGGTAAGCAACGCACTGTTTCTATTTAGGGGAGGCCAGAGCAGAGGTAGAGCAGTTACCTTTTTTATTATTTGGTTGCAGTGCGGTGTCCATGCTAGTCATCTGTCTAAAGTCATTCCTAAGTATTTCAAAGTCAGTTGACAGTTAAGTGTAGCTCAGCTTTAATATGTGAGTGTATGTATTCTCATCTTGTCACAAATAGAACTTCACTTTTGTCTTTGTTTATGCCAAGTCGCCAAGTTTTAATTTAATATCTATAAATGTCTGTATCTGTAATAGCTATTTTTTTTTTTTTTTTTTTTTTTTTTTAACATTTTTAGGCATCTAACGATATTTGTCGATATTTATTTAAATTAATTGTTGCCTATAGAATTTAAATAAATTCTATAGCTCTGGATGGGAAGCACACTACTGACTCTTTGATCATAAAGCAAAACCTCTACCTTAGAGGATAAGGAGTATTTTTTTTTTCAATGAATAAATTAGAAATAAAAAATTTGAAAAAATGCTAAGACCTAGGGAATCTTTTACCGGATATTTATTCCAGGCATATCGTGCAGGAGTCCTGGGCCTTTTAAAATAAAATTTGAAGACATGTACTCTTTCTTTGAACAGTATATATAGTATGTATCTCAATGTCCCGGAAGGGGTGGAGTATATTTACCAGAGACTACAGTTCGATCCCGTCAACAAACCATCCACAACCTAATTTATAATTTTTCTTTATGTATATAATAAAATATATAAAATGACAATTCTATTTGGCCATAAATTGAATTAATTGAGATATTTACATATTAAATTTGATAAATTTATAAAAATATATCCGAGCTAATTTAGTCTTCTCACATCTAAAGACTACACTCGGATATCAGACAACAACAAAACATTAGTATTAGAGATAGCGTAATTGCTTCTCTTTAAAAATCTCAAAGAATTAAATTTAGGGTGATCACATTACCTTCCCTTTAATAGGAAGTGGGCAACAATTAACCTGATACTATGAATTCTTGTCATTTAAAAAGCGGTTAGCAGTTGTAGAGCGTCAAATTCTCTTTGATAAGTGGGGAGGTCAATGAGTGTCATGTATTTAATAGTAAATTCTATTTATATTGTTAGAGTTATTCGTATATAGCCATAAGTTATGCATCTACACAAAGAAGAGATTTTCAAAGTGACCCAGAAATATTTTATAATCCCACTTAATATTCGAGTAAAATGAAATATTTTTTATCTTGTCTATGATCCGAGATCTTTAGCTTTTGATGCATATTTTATTAATCGACTTTTATATAGTTTTTTCTAATATTATATATAAAAGCCAGAGATAAAGGAAAGAGAGAAAGAAAAAGTAATTTCTTAAGAGTTTTGGTTTCAAACTTTAAATTACATATTTCTTGTTGAGTTAGTAAAATAAAAAAAAAAAAAAATAATAATTTGGTAAATTGTTTTAAAAACGATTATTTTTTGATATTTATAAATTAATTATTATATTATTAAACCCTAGTCGCTGGCAAAACTGTAAAGGCCAAAAGTTCATCCGACAAATAACAAATATAATCCAATCATATGGACACTTTCCCGGTCTTCCCCCCTTGGGTGCTTATAAGAGAGAGGAAGTACCATGTTATAAGGGCCAGACATTTGTTTCACGTCCTGAACGATAATATTTATTTATTTATTTTTTTATTTACGTATTTAAATCCGGAACCATGAACATCAAGATTTATATAGGTATATTTTATTATTTGCTCTTTATAATGTTTTTCTGAATTAATATTTTTTTGTAAAATCTTTATATATATATATAGATGGAATATCGAAATGAAATTTTGCACCCTCATAGAGAACATTAACAAGAGTTTAGGAAAAATAGTCGAATCCTCAAATTCTCATTAGAGAGAGCCCAAAAAATTTTTGAAAATCTAATATTTTTCTTTTAAAAAGCTTTGGGAATTAAGCCCTATATTTTTTTATGAAAAAAAGTTAATTAATTCTTAATAATAATAATTAAAAATGTATTATTGTATCTATAAATATAAATTAATTTCTTTTATTGAACAAAATATGCTTATTATTAATATGTTATTTTAAAATTTTCCCGAGTATGTTAACAAGTGTAAGTCGGCCTTAGCTGGGCACTGGGCGGATAGAGAGCTCTAGAGTGAGGAATGATTTTTTTAAAAATTTAACTGAGTTAAGAGCAAGTTGCGGCACGTGATTAAGGGGTAGCACAGGAATACAGACCAGGTACCCCGAAAATATACGGTAAAAGGGAGGTCCTCCGATAGGTGGTACAGCTAGTATATACACCTATAAATTCATATATATATATATATATTTTTTTTTTTATAAAACTTTTAATTATTTTTGAAAAATAAATTAAAAAAAAAAATGAATTCATGTTATGTTTGCTAGCAATTAGTTTAAAAAGGAATACTAAATAACTTCAGATACCGAAGAAGACTTAAAAAAAGAAATGAGGAAGGCCCATGGACTTTCCCTGATTCTGTTTTCTAAATTTCTTTTTGATACAAATACATAATTTGTTTTTATAAAATATAAATAGTAGAATTAGTATAAAATTTTACAAACTCATACCATCAAATTCTCTTTGATAAGTGGGGAGATAATTACTAACTTTTTATTTTTATATAATAAATATTATGTCATATTCAAAATAGAGTTAATTTTTTGTTTTCGTTCATTTTCTAAAACTAAATTGTTTAGAGTAGAGAAAGAAAAGCTCGTATTCAATGATGTATGAGTCGGTCAGAAATTCACGAGAAATAAATTTCATTAAAATTATATTGACTACTAATTAATTTAAATAAATATGAACGTGGTCTAAATGGCCTCAGAAGCTGAAAAAGTTTAAAAAAAAAAACCCAAATTGCTGATTTTAAAAAATTTGTTATATTTGAATATAACCCAACAAAACCTTTTGAAAGCTTAATTCTGAAAAATGTTTGTTTGTATATAAAAAAATCTGGGGTGATGTATCTACATCTCACAACATTCTCTTAGCTAAGATAAGGAAAGCTGAGTGAGGTCCTGTCATACCAGATTTTTTGCCTCGGGCCACCTAGGCCATCAATTTAATCAATTTCGTTAAAGTAAATATCCCAAAAAATCTAAAAACATACAACTGGACCACAAACAATTTTGGAGGTGGGGAGGGGGGATAAAATCATCTTATAAATAATTGATATATGATATATGATATTTAAACAAAATCGTGAGAGCGAATTTTGAGATAATCGAAAAAATTAAAAAAAAAAAAAGTACATCATTAAAGTACTAGTACCCATTTGTCAATTTTTTTCAAAAACTTCGAGATGTAAGCGACGAGGGTAGGTAGTATAAATATAAAATTTCAGCATCTATTGTTTTTTCATTTTTGAGATATCTTGTTCACACACCATTTTGTACTTCTATTTCCGTTGAAATTCTAACATCAATATTTTTTTTCGATCGCAATATTTTCTCTATACTATATAGTATTATAAATATAGATAAGAGAAAGTAAAAATTGCATATTTTTTAAGAAAGAACAAAATTTTTTATTAAGATGTCCTGTCCTAATAAATTATTTTTTAAGATAATAATTATTAATTGTTTATATTCATTTAATGGCTAAAATATAATTCATTTGTCCTTTGGGTTATATGTTTTTGTAACCAGACATTTTTTTACATGGTTTCGCTTCTCCACCGCCATTACTGGAATATTAGTTATATATATATATTTGAGCATCACCCCCATCCATTTGTCTACATTAAGTCCGCTCTGGCAGCGGATGCATAACAAATGAAAGTACAAGTCGACATGAGACATGAACCCAGGCCAGTTGTATGTCCCTTTGAGACACGCAACCCGGCATTGGGTCACAAGGCCAGCTGTCAAGTGAAGCAGATAAACAAGGCCATCCTTGAACTATATTTTATCATAATCACAAGAAAACAAAGAGGATTAGAATATAGAAGGGATGGAGAAGGGAACAAAATTTATTCGTAATGTTTATTTAAAATTTATTATAATAGAAATGGGTAAAAACAGATTTTCATGTTTTCTTACTAGAATAAAAGAATTTAATTTTTTTATAATAATTTCAAAATAAACTTTTTTAAAAAATGAACGTGAGAGAAAAATTTTTTATATTTATTTCTAACACATCTATTGATCCTCTATTTTCATATTTAATGAAGAAGTTGATGAAGTTATTAAATATTTGGGATAATAATTTGGTCTTTTATGAAATTCAAATTATGTCTAGAATAATTTATTACTTGTTTAAACATTTTCATTAAATATACAAATAAACGATATTTTTAAAATTTATACAATGTAAACAGCATATGTAGATTATATGCATATAATCTTTTTTTCTCGTTAGACAGAAAAGAAAAATAATTGAAGAAACAAATGTTTGTCATCAATTAATGATTGAAAAGTCTGATAATATATTTTTTATAGTTTTGAAGAGTTTATGTCAAAGCTAGACAGAAAGTTTCTAGAGAAAAAAAAAGTTGAGATGAATTTTCTACTTTTTTTTTTTCCTACAAACATATATCTTGACATGAATAGAGAATAAAAAAAGTTGCTCGAATTTTTTCTTTTTTTTTTTATACTAATTGTAGATATTTTAATTTTTCAGAATATGCATAAACGTTTGAAAAAAATTAAAAAACTTGAGGATTTTAATTATTTAAATACTTAATTTATTACCTACTTTTTTTTAACTGCTAAAGTTCAAATGAAATATATTACAAACAAAAAAGAAAAAAAGAATTTTAAATAACAATTACAAATAATTTATTAAAGATTTCTGGAGATTAACAAAATTAAAAAAAAAATATACATAATCGATTTTTATAGTCTTAAATTATTAGTATCTTTATTTTAAACTAATTCATAATAATAATGAATAATATAAAAACCAACGGAGAAGGAGGATTAATTTTATTTATTTAAAAATAAAATTTGTTTTAATTTATTTATATATTGTAAATAATTTGATCTCTATTATTTTTAAGAATTTTATTAAAATTATTATTTAATATAAATATAGAAAAAATGTAGGGATTTGTGGCTACCGTGCTGAAAAGAATTAGAGTGCCTGGAAAGATAGACTTATTCCACCTTCCTCCTTTCCTTCTAATTTTGTGTTATTTTTAAATAATTATATTTCAATAGAATGATATATGAGTAAATAATTGCATTATCTAAGTTTGGCGTGACTCGTTTTGCGCTCGTTCTCTCATTTTGTGTGAATATTTTGGCGATCAATGTTTTACAAAGGCAAATGACGTGAGCATTGAGAACTTAAGTTGGGAAAATGTTTTGTTTTTCAGTGATAAATGAATGGATCTTTTAGAGAAATTAGTTGATGGTATTCAATTCAAGAGAAAAATGTTAACTAATTAAACTACGGCATTTGATTTGCTTAATTAAAACTAATTGAAAAATTGATAAATACATTAATAACAAAAGGAAAGGAGTTTTAATTAAGAATCTATATATAAATCGTGATTATTCGTGAAATATTTATACATTGTATAAAGTCTGGATGTCTGTCCAGAGGTATTAAGAGATCTATCTATGTATCTCCATGAAATTAGGCTCAAAAGATTCTATTCGATTAATCAAAGCAATTTTTTAATTCTTTGATTTTTTATTGAAACAAAAAAATTCAAAATTTAGGAACTCAGTGTCCATTGGGGAAGGAGAGAAGGTTTCACTTTTGAAATCTTTTTTTTTGTCGGAACCTACTAAAATTCAAAATTTTTCCATTGTGATAAATATTAATTAAAAAAATGATTTTAGATTTATCCTTGATCCTCGAGCAAGGGTTGGGTTTACTTTTAAAATTCTTATTTATTGAATTTTACTTAAATTACTATAGAGCTTGACAGTGATATAAATTATTGAAATAAAAATATAAATATTTTAAGTTTTCTGAAATTTAAAAAAAATAAATTAATCCTTATGCTTTGTTCTATCACGAGAGCTCATCATGTGTAAAGCATTTTGTATATTATTTAATAATTCTGAGAGGCTCTCGGTCTAGGTTCTATCCTGAAAAAATATAAATATTCAAATCAAAGGATAAAAAAATTATCTAATTTAGGAATAAAACCTCTAAATTCGATTTTATTAATTTAATTCTAAGTAGATTGTAAATAGTATATATTTTTATGAAAAAAATAAAAATCTCTCAGAAAGCAAGAGAGGAATTTAAATTTTTGTTGGCTCTTGCCCTCTGAGATAAAGCTCATGTTTCATTTTCCAACGGTCAATGGTTGGCTCCTCATTCTGAGCGATTATATTGGCCAACAATTGATATAAATAAATAAGGATAGTGTCTAAATAGCCTAGATACCGAAAGAGAGTTAAAAAAATTTTTTTCTTCAAATTAGAGTAGGTGGTCTCTAAGAAACAAGAAGGTTCCTCCAGAAGCCATCGGTAGTAATTTTCAAATGATATATATGTAATCTTAAGCCAAAATTGACTAAAAATTGAAAAAAAAAAAAAAACAGTAAAGAAAATACTCTTCCATTCTCCTTAGGACAATGGTTCACTTCCTTTGCTAAACGATAAAATTTATTTAAATTTCTAAAGAGAATTGGAACAAGACTTTCAATCTGTAAAGTAAGCCAGCCTTAAACAATAAATGTAAACAATACCATACATTCTGTGTCTATATATTGAATATTCACATAAATTACCAAATCTCTAACATTATTAATCCTCGTCAAAATTTAATAGAATAAATGCCCCATTTATTGAAATATTCCTGAGAAATTTCTTTACTAAAATTTTAACATTCTTAAAATAAACCGTTCTATCTTTTATAAAATGAGATTAATAAATAATGACACCAAAGATTGGCAAATTAAATAATACATAAAGATCCGGATGCATTTGCTTCAAAAGATTTCAATTTTTTTTTAAACAAATTTTTCACTGGAATTGATTATGAATCCCAAACTCTAGTGAACTATTAATTATAATGAGTGAATTAATAACCATATTCAACAGAGTTATTGAGGCTTTATGGAATATTTCGTGCTAATTATTAGCAGACGAGGTTGTTTGCAAGTTATTGGATTTAATTATTACATACATGTATTATAACTCTATTATACAGGTTATAAATATAATGGCTAAGCTACTTGGAACAAATTTTTATTGGATATAATATTTTTCATTAAAGTCATTAAAAAAATATTATTTATTTCATGTTACATTAGATAAATGTTACCTTAATAATTTTTCAACTCGAGCAGAATTTATAATGTCTTTAATTGGATGAATAAGATGAGAGAAAAAATAAAGATTTTTATTTATTATTTATTTTTATTAATTTCTCTCTTTAGCATTTGGTTGAGATGAATTTTAGATTGAAATAATATTTTTTATATCATTTTTTGGGTAGGGTCGCAGGGATATTCTTCCTCATAATAGTATAGATAATATATTAACTTTTTTTTTTTTAATTATTTATATCTTAACCAAAGGGTTAAATTTAATTGGGCCTATGTCTTGGAACTATTAGACAGATAAAGGAGAAAATCCAAGTATTGGTATTTCTCAGGTGGCAGTGGGAAAGGGACAGGAACAGGTATTAATTTCATTATAGAGGCATGTCTCTTCACTCTTGTACCATCTTTCAATCATTCATTTTTATAGGTATAGAAGACCTTTTATTTTATTACTTGTTTACGTGATTATCCCAAAGGGGCTATTAAAAATTCCAAAAACATTAACATATAAGAAATTAGAGTTTTGTAGCTGCTTTAGGAGAACTCTGTAGCTATTAATCGAAAAATACATTAGTGATTTGGTCATTTGGGTTACCTAACTTTCAGCAAGTGAAATTTATGAACTCCATGTTATAACTGTGTAAAGTAAATTCCTATTTTTCCATATTTTATAAAGTATCGATAAAGAATGTATAATACATTAATTGTGCTAGCTTTAAATATTATTACTAAATAAATTGATGTTTTTTAGATTTTAGGCCATTTAGACACCGTTCTTATTTAATTAAATTAATTGGAGGCCAATATAATTTAAATAAATTTTTGTCACTCAGGACTGGATGTGAATCACTAACCTTTGGCACATGAAGCCAGATCTCTAGCCCCTCACCAAGGGACAGGGCTTATATTTATATGTTATTTTTCCCAAATTGATTGAACCAATGAGAAGTTATTAAAGTTTGTCCAGTAACTGACAGACAAAATTTCCCCTTGGCCAACAGAGGATATTTTGTTAGTTAGCCCTCACGTATCATGAGCTCAAAGTCAGTGGCTAATGAGATTGTAAGTTGCCTACTAGATTGTTATACTCAAGCACCAACTCCTTGTAGGGTACAGCGTTAGCTCAACCAACCTGTTTGATGAATTCACAGTTGCTAGAAACTTGTAATCTAATTTGCAAATATATCCAAAAGCTGCTTATGTTTAGTTAGTTACTAGAGCCTTTATTGCTGACGAGGTTTGACATTCATGCACGCTACAAGAATCTTACATTAGGAAAAGAAATATCTATATTGTAAGAGAGAGAGAGAGAAGCGAAATAACAAGTGAATAGAGAGAGAGAGAGAGAGTCAAAGTAACAATTTGCAAAAATTATTCAACTCTGAAGAAGAGAGGCATAAGTTTATAAAGTCCATTAAACTCCACAATAAAACAAAGGAGAGGAATTCTCTATCTATTCTCATATTAAACTCTGTATTCTTATTTTCGAAGACTAGTTTATATTCAAATTCAAAAATATTATCATTATAATTTAATTTTCTCATTTTGGTTTCTGGGTCATTTTTTTTTAGATCATTAAAATTTGTTATTAACATATTCAAAATATAGATATGCAGATCTAATTTGCTATTTACAAAAATTTGCCCAGTAATAAAAAAAAATGAGTTCATTTAATCGTAAATATTTGTAGATAAGAACGTGGATCATATCATATATTATATATTATTATTATAGGCTTTTCAGTGATTACTTTAACATCAGACTAAAAATCCCTTGATCCAGAAATTAAATGCGCGTTGTAGTATCTTTTCATGGATTCATGGATATGAATTTTATGAATGTTAGTTATTATAAGAAATAATAAATTTTAAATAAAAAATTCAGTATCTATGTCAAAATATTATGATTATTTAGATTTTAGATTTCCTTTTAAAAATTTATTCATCTAATCATATAATCAATGCTAATTTTAATATATGAACTTTATTTTTTGATATTAGCTTTCGTTATAACACGCTATCAAACTGCATAAAAGTATTATTAATCTGCAAGATGAATGAATGTATAAATTAAAAACAAATAGTTTAATTCATTTGTTTTTTATAAATCATATTATCGCATGATTATTTTCCTTTGATCTTTATATAAAAATTCACCTTTTCGATAAAGTCAGGGAATAAAGTAGGATAAAAAATATGTGTATATATATATAATAAAAATGACCTCCAAAAAATAAAATTGTCTATAGTCACTTTAATGTATATATTATAATTTAATTCGCCAAATTTTTTTGACCAATTTTTGAAAATAAAAGGTAGAAACCATTAATTTAGAGTATGTTAATAAAATATGAATAATTAATGTTTTTAATAGCCTCAGGACTATTTATATATATTTTTATTTATTCTTTTAATTTAAGCTTTCATTACGCATAAATAAATTATTATTATTATTATTATCATTTATTTATATTAGACATTTATGTTTTATTTACTAATACCTTTATTGCTTACTAGACTTGACATTTGTGTACGTTGCAAGAATCTCACAATAGGTAAAGAAATATAGGCTCCAGGGCAAAAGCATCGATCCAAACTACTCAAGTGAAGAGAGACAAAGGAAGCGACAAAGATAAACAAAATAGGCGAAAAAAGATAAATAAACGTGAATCTAATAAATATCAAAGTAGAAGAGGAGAAAAATTGCGAAGAAACGTGGCTGATGGAATGAATGATGTTGTGAAAAGCCGACATTGATGAATTAATTCTTATCAGAAAAAACACTCAAAAAGCTATGCTAAAGGAAATCTAAGAGTATGACATAATTTATAATCACAATAAAATTAAATACTGTATGACACGAGATACGTTATTCGTATTTGTATATATTGCGCTATAAGAAAACAAGATGGCAAAAGTTAAAGCTGAGTAAATATACTTTTAAAATAAAATAATATACTCTGCGACCATTTCGGTATACTAGAGAGAAGAAGAAAAAGGCATGGTCGAAGCCTATAGATAAAATAAACGTGGAAGATAAAGAAGGGAGGTGTAATTGGCCTAAAATGGGACCCAGGGATGATTTTTTAGTGTTCACAGTTTTAAGATTTCTAGGATTCTGAAAATTTCCAAACGTATATTTTATATTTGCCACAAAAGTAACAAAAGTAACAAAAGAAATAATGGAGTTAAATCTAAAATCTGAGAATTATTTCATTTAAAATGAAAACAAATTCTTAACAGTGAACTAGGATTATAATATGGACCCGAGGTAACTAAAGGAAGAAGGAATGGTTGTGTTGTTCCATACTCAGGAAGGGTTGATGAGACTCTTATTCTAGTCCACTATTCGGAAGTGGTGTTGAAAAAATGCCTTCTTAAATTAGGATATCTCTAGTAGAGATTAGGTGGGGAAATAAGGGCCAC
This sequence comes from Anisolabis maritima, assembly GCA_010014785.2. Taxonomy (NCBI): domain Eukaryota; kingdom Metazoa; phylum Arthropoda; class Insecta; order Dermaptera; family Anisolabididae; genus Anisolabis; species Anisolabis maritima. Next base: position 15,691 of record JAAAKE020142236.1, read on the forward strand.
AGTAATGAACTTAGAGAGAGATAATACAGTAAGTTCACGGACTACCAGGTCGACTGAGTTTGACATGTGTGTCTCGGTGCATGAAAACACCTTAGGAAAATAAACCGGGTAGGTAGCCTTGGGAAAATATAAATACCTGAATATTTTTTTCTGCTTAAAATGTTTTATAATAGGAATTAATCATTATATTTGGAAATTTGACTTCATTATTTAAAATTTTAATTACATTTTAAATTTTAAAGAAAAAGTTCAGAAATTGTTGATTCCCCGAAAAGGCGTGGTGCTCGCCTCAGGCGGTTATATATGATCAATAATATTTGAAAATTAATTGGTTTTACCTGTTTTTAGGAGTCATAATTCATCATAATAAATTGTTTACAAAGGTTTTTGCTAAAGGAAAGCATATGAATAGTCAGCTGACCTCATATCGATTATTGGGGAAAAGTACATTAAGAAAAACCACGTAAAACTGTTGTTTACCAGCCAGCCACTAGCTCTGTTGACAAAACTGATAATGGCTAGAAAACATTTAAAAAAATTTTCTCTTAAGTTGACAAAAAACAAAAAAACACCTTAAACTAACTAGTATCCTCATAAAATTCAATTGATAAACGATTCCATTTATATTTTCCAATTTAAAAATTAATAGGTTAGTCTTTTTTTCCTTCAAAATGGACATCAATCATATTGATAAATTTTTTTATTTAAATAAATGAAGAAATAGAAAAAAAATAATATAATTTATATAATAAATTAAAAATATACCATAGGCTGCAGATATTAGTTCATGTTTGTTGTCAAAAAACCAACTTATTAATATGTTTTCGATTCATTGCTCGGGATAATGAATAAAAAACGACGTTAGGAGTTAGTCATTGGGGTTGTGCACCATCCACCAACCAAACACGAACTAATTTTTTCAAATAAAATTATTTATTATATAATTTTTCAGATAACAATATTTGCAAGATGATTGAGTCACTTTGTCATAAATGGAGTCTTCTGGATTCGAACCGGGATCTTTCACTTTTGAGGAGATTAAGCTCTCTTGACACCAATAAACCCCGATCCAAAGAACACATTACCTCGTGCTGACTGGTATTTCATAGGACTGAAAGTAAAATTGCATTCATAAGGTGACAATCATATATACTTTCGTGCCTTAGGTGATGAGCTCATTGTACCAGGGCCTTTTGGCATGGCAAGTCTGTCAGGAAAATAGAAGATCGCGGATATAATCCAGGAGATTCATTTTTTCCAATTAACTCAATCATCTCCCAAATATTGTTATATTTATATTCGAGCTAATGTTTTTCTTCTTCAATTTCTATTTCATTCTTCCGGATATTTACAAATTTTAATTTACCGCTTTGAGAATGATATTTCAGTTTTATCAAATTAATTAGTATGCCATGCCCCGCCCCCCCCCCCCATGCAGTCGAGAGGTTAAAGGTATTGACAGTGTTGATAATCTTCAAGCCAAGAGGTGTGGGTTCGGATCGCAGGTAATCCGATGAATATTTATTTAAATCATTTGGACAATTGATTTGAATAAATTAAGATCGTAAAATAATAAATAAGTGAAATGAATTGTTTAAAGTTTATATGGACTCAGATGTCGAAGAGACTTAAATAAAAAAAAAAAAATAATAATAATAATGAAGCCTAATTTTATTTAATTATCTAAAAAAATTTAATTAAATTTAAATTAAATTTAAATTAAAAATAATTTAACATAAATAGAAAAATGAATGAGAATTAAAGTATAGACAATCCAATTCTAAAATTCCGAATTGGTAATCAGATATCTCGTAATGTATTATTATTTTACTAATTGAATTTTTTGTAATTGCAACAATTAATATACTTGTAAATGCAATATTTCGTGGGATTAATGAAAATATACTCTTTTTAATTTTTTTTTTTCTGAGTGTATATTTTGCTGATAGAACAAGCGATCCTTGGCCCCGGGAGTCGTTCCCGAGATCTCTAACTTATTTATCCTCTTCCTCTATCCTCTCTCTAACCTAATGAATTAACTTGAATATTTTTTTTACTTCCTAAAGGTCTTATTATATTATTTCCCGAAATTTAAAACCTATGATTTTTATTCTGGTTTATTCTGTATTAGTATAACCTCTTGGGTATTGGATATGAAATTTTTATGTTTGAGAAATATTATATTTATTTAATTAAATGAATATAATTGAATTCGTTTTTTATCTCTAATTATAATCCAATAGTTTTTTTTTTTCATTCTAAAATTGAATATATATATATATATATATATATTATAATTTCAGAATAAAGTGATTAAAATAATATGTTAATTTTTTGTTAGAATTTAAAATCTGATAAAAACTATTTCTATAATGAGTTTAATTAATAAAGAAAAAAAAAAAGATGTAGTATAGTTTTATAAAAATTATCTAACCTAATTTGTTGGAGTTATCTTTTGTAATTGTAAAAGGAAAAAGACCGTCCAGGTCTAAAAGTCAGCCTTTTTATAAAATAAAAGAGAGAGAGGATGACCCAAGTGAATTATATATCGCGTCAGAGCAGATATAAATCTCGAAAATCTTCGTCATTTTTTGTGTGCTCTTGCTACTACACTAAAGTTGGATCCTGAGTACGAGCCACGGAAAAAAGTTATCTATATTCATTAGGAAAAGAGGGACGGAAGGCTGAGAGCATGGGTGGGGCCCCCGGGCTTTAGGGCGCAGGGTTGTACATTATTAAATATCATCAACCCCCGTTGCGTGGCCGACTAATCATTAGATTTAATTTACTCTGCCTTCGTCTCTGGTGGTAGTTTTTTTTCCTACAAAGACATGGAGCCTCCTTCTTTCGTTTCTGCCATCTCTCTCTTTTACATTTACACATATATATAGTATATACTCGTTTAGAGTATGAATGGATGTTCTTTCTAAAAAAAAAAATTAAATGTTTGTATTTCACGTATAATCAGTGATGGTTGTTGAGGCCAAATTAAAGAAGATGTACTGAAAGATCTTATCCAGCATATGACTTTTCGGTTTTTGTTTTACTGATAATAAATTTTTTTAAAATAATAAATAATATGTTAATTGGAGGAGCTGTTTTACTGAAAGTTGAATACCCATATAGCAATCTTTTATCTGAAATTTTTCTGGTATCCTGTATATTCATTTGTCACAGGTGCAAGTTTCCTTTGCGAACTTGGGGTCGAGAATCTAACGAATATTGTAAAGGCTTTTACAATAATATAATATATATATATAATTTTTTTTAATAGGATATTTTTTATATTTATATTTATTTTTAGAGTAAATGAACTGAGAGATGAGCTTCCCTTTCTTTTCCAAGAACAAAGATGTCCTCAAAGGATTTGAATCTTAAGGCCGAGATACGAAAGGTACGACCAAAGCACTTATCCACAAAATAAATCTAATTTTATAAAATATGTTACTGGAAATAATTTATCTGTTGTTTCTGAACTAATTTTAGAGATAAGAAAAAGATATAAATAGGTGTTGCCTATTTACAGGAGTTTGAATTAATTTAATTTATATGTGAAATGCCTATTGAATCGGTATTTTTTGATATTATACTTAAAATAAAAAGACCGAAAGTTCAACTTTGAATCGGCATTAATTTAAATATAAAAATCTGGTGTGAGGTCCGCACATCCTATAACTTCCTCTTACTTAAGACACGGAAAATTGTCTGTTACAGACTTTTTGTGTCGGGAACCCTGTCCCTTAATGCAGAGAGGTAAAGGTCCTGCTTCACATTCCAAATGGTTCGCTTCCCTTCCTGAGAGACAAAAATTTATTTATATATAAATAAATAAGGTCGGAGTCTAAATGGCTAGATGCCGAAAAAGACTTAAAAAAAAGTAGTCGGTTCACCATTTTCTACTATCTTTCATTTTTATATTAATCAATTATCAATATTATTAAAAAAAATATATTTATTTAGTTAAATTGGAAATTAAATTCCGTTTATATAGGAATTAAAAATATTTATATTTTATTACCAACGAGTTGTCCTCTAAGGGATTCTTAAAAAAAAAGTGCTCCACACTAATTGCAAGTAGAAAATTATTAATACCTCTTAAAGATTATCTAATTTCTTATATATCCGGCCAATTTAATCAAAAACGTGATATTAGTTTAAGAGAAAATCACAAAAATTAAAAAACAAGAGTAAAGTGGATCCCAAACAATTTGGGGGGGGGGGGGGTAACACATTTCAAAGATCATCTATTAATTACTTTATGAATTTTAATCAAAATCTACTACCTACATATAATTAATTGTTAATCAATATCACTTAAATAAATTTAATCGCTGAACACAAGAAGCGAACCTCTTACACTTCGATCATGGAGCAAGAGTTTTACTTCTTCTCTAGGGTTCAGGGACGCCCTCTACAATATTATAATAGTTCTTACATGAATATAGAGGATGGAGATGAAAAAAACATCGCTTCACACTGAAGATGATCAGAGGACTCGACTGAAACGTCATTCATTATTAATGATTCTGAATAAGAAATAGTTTTTTTTTAATTTTTTTATTTGTCTTTATAACCTTCTGGCATCTAACCTCCATGTATATATGGTTACTTTTTATATAAAATTTTTTATTCATCTATACGTCCCATTAATAATATACTTTTTGTATAATATATAATAACATATTCTCTGATCTCTTCTTTGAAGAGAAATTATGGTTTAAACTCAGTACCGATTAGCAATTTATCTTCTCACTTTTTATAATGACCAACGATGCAGAAACTTATTTTTTTTACACTTTCACTTCATTATGAGTAAAAAATTTTCCGAGTTTTAAAATATGTAAAAAAAAAAAAAAAAAATAGAAGTATTTTGATGTGAAACGCCTTTCCTCTTATTAATATGCAATTTTACGACTCAATGCAAACATAAAAGTTTAAATAAATTTAGAATTAACTTTTCATAAAAATGAAAATGGAAAAAGTCCTATCGAGCTCATCTTTAAATTCACTCTCAAAGATTATTAAAAGAGTTTCTTAAAAAAACAATGAAAGAACAAAAAAATACTTGAATCAAAGTTGAAGTGATATTGTTTTTTTTTTTTTTATTTTAATCGAATTATAATTTGAACCCGATTTATTATATATGAATAAAATTACAATATGAGGTTGTTTCTGAATATGTCATTTTGACCGGCTTATATTTGAACTCATTGGGAAGTCTGTTCTCGAAAGGCGATAAGTCCCCCTTACGTAATCCAGAATACAATTCAGGCGCCTTCTCTTTTTAAAACCTGCTTATTGGGGGACAAGTTAAAACCTCAAATAGCTACTAAGTTTTTCAATTTCACCTTTAAATTGTATTCCCACCTCCGAGAGCCATTGGATTTGTTATAAGGTTTAATAATGCAAGGGATAAAATAGAAGATTTACGAATTTATAAATATTGAAAGAAAAAAAAAAATTTATAGGATGGAAAACTCTTAAAATGTTTATGGAATTTTTTTTATATTACTATAATGAAGTGAATGAGAAATTTATGACTGGAAAAGTAATAGTCTTTTATTATTTTATGGTTAGAATGACTTTTTTATGAATAAAACAATTCTTTTAAAAAAATTACCTTATTAACCTTAGCTGATTGATTCATAAAATGTGAGTTAATCACTTTTGACCGTTAAATTTTAATTTTTTATAATTATAGTACAATATTAATAATAAAAATAATACTTCTTATAGCAACTTTATTTCATTGGATTGTTGAATGATTAAAAACATAAACATTACTATCCTTCAATTTAAGATTTTAAGAATCCCTTAATTATATTGGCTACCAATTAATAAATAATATAATAGAAAATTATAAAATATAAAAAAACTTTCTAAATAATAATATGTTTATATAAAAATAATTTTCTTGGTGTCAAAGAAAAGATTTACTTATTAAGATTTCGGCTTTTTTTATATTTATATTAATTATATTTGTATCATCAATCGTTGATTCCCAATATTTAATTATTTTATTTGCTTGTAATTGATAAATAATTTTTATTCACTCTGAAGGGAGAAAATCTAAAAAAGTACATCAGTACTTGTATTCTTTGGCTGATTTTATTCAAGGGCTTCTTCTGCAAGGCAGAAAGGACCTAACTTAAATATAAAATTTCGTACTCGTACATTTTGAGATATCTTGTTCACACATAGCCAGACTGAACATTTTGCGAGACCCATTTTTTTGACCTAAAAACATGAATTTCCGTTAGTCGCGATATCAATTTTTTTGTGATCGGAAGACATTCTCACTAAACGTGTATATTTCATATATCAGTGAGAAAAAGTAAAACCATGACGATTTATTGGCATTGATGACTAAATATAAACAATTTTAATACCTATCTCTTTTTATTGTTTTATATGTATATACCTATTATTCTTTTGTATACTTTCAATTTTAATATATTTGTAAAATTTTAAAGGTATGACCACGAGTCAAACCTAAATAAAAAAATTTAAAAAAACCTATCTTTATAGGTTTAAATCCCAGTCAGTCGAATGAGAATTTAAATCATTTGGTATATATATACCCGGATCATTGTATCGTAATAATATATCTATGTGGCCCTAGATGGTGAAAAGACTAAAAAAATTCTTATGTTTGATAATAAACAAGATTTAATTGCCAATTTAATTTTTTTATAATTATAAACATTTTCCTTAGGATAAATTTATGGTATCGCTATTAACTTCACGCAAACTGATATATACCATTAAATAAAAAATTTATCGGCACAAAAAATCTGGTGTGATAGCACATCACATTACTCTCTCTTGACTAATTAGGTAAGAGAAATTTGTTTTATGTTAAGATTTTTTTTATTTATAAATTTTGCATTGAAAATCCCATTTGATGTGAAATTTTCCTAACCAGCCGTTGTAAAATCATGAGTTTTCAAATTACCTTTTCGCTGATTAGTTAGGATTGATCATGTCGCATTAAAATGCATCGCGCCTGCTGGTGCAACATAAATTGCATTTCCCTCTTGCACCAGGTCAAATATGCATCGACAACGTATTTAAACATTGAAACTCGTGTGACAGATAAACTGAACGTGATAACTAACCCATTAGTATGCAAAGAAGCAGCGGGCTTGCTATGAAAATTAAGATTAGTCCTCGTGATAATTAAAATGCATTAATTGTAGCAGTTAAATATTTAACCAAGCATTAAATTAATTAGGATTATAAAATATTTGAATAACGTCACTGGTATATAGAGTCTTATAAATGTCGTGAAACACAATGTTGCACGTTTTCGTCTTTAACGACTGTTTGGTCTTCTATTTGGGGAAATATAATGAAATTATGCAAATATGTATTAACAAATCAAATTTAAAATAATCACAGATAGAAGACAAAAGGGATCCGAAATTTATTATTTATAGTTATTTTAATAACCGGAATTATTTTCAAAAGATGATTTCATTGAGAATTTATTATTAATTAATAAAATTATAAACAAGGAGTAAGTGTTGAAAGATTTTATGTCATCATTTAAAATTTTGCAACATAATAATTTCGAAATTTGCATAAGAAATTGAATTTTCTCTTAAAGATAAGGAAATAATATAAAATTCATTAATGTATTCATTATATTGCCTTCATTATGAGCACTTTTTTGATTTTGAAATTATCTTAAATAATACACTAATTTATACTAGTTTAAGTATAAAAATAAAAGACACAAGGCCATACCCCTCTATAAATGCAAATTATTCACCATAGGACACTATCATATAATATAAGTTGGCTTTGACATTTTGCCACTAAAAGCGTCTCTGAAGCCAGCCAATATTTTAAAAAGTTACTACATTACTACAAGATATTGTCAAGATATTCAGACAAAGCAAATTTTATAAAAGCCTTGTGTCTTGTGATTTTTTAAAAAACCAAATGGTAATTATTCAAAGTATAAATAAAATAACTAAATAACTAAAAAAACGTACAAAAGCAAAGAATACAATAACTCTTCGCCTCTTTTGTCTCTCGTCACTCACACACCCCTCGGAGATGCTCTCTATATATTCTATCGGACTCCAATTGAAATCCCACCAAAGACTTGTCCTCAATGTGTTGAAATGATATAAGCATTGCCATTTCTATCGGAAAACTTTTTGTGTTAGGGACTTTTCAAAAAATTTTGAGAAGAAAATTTAACCATAACTGTAGTAAAAGATGTATGTATGAAAGTAATTAAGTTATGCCAGAAATCATCTTAAAAAAATGCAAACAAAATTTTCTTAGGACAGCAAAATTTTTTAATTTTTTCATTGAATAAATAATTTTTTAATCTGACATTAATTATCATCTTATTTAATATTAATTTGTTATCATTGAGTTTACATCTAAGGCCATATAAACTATGTCCATATTTATTTAAATTAATTGGTAGCTAATATAAATTAAATAAATTTTATCGCTCAAAAACGCTAGCTAGATCACCATAGAGCTTTACATCTGTTTAAAAGGAGGATGGCTAAAATATTATTATTATTTTATATTGGTCTAGAGGAATCTATCAAAAGGTAAGTAGATCTATGAAAATATTATTGAATTGTTTTATTATTCATAAAGATAATATTGAGATTTTATTTTAGGTGAGGTTATGAAAATATTCAATCAAAACAAACTCTGTCTACTTTTCGTTCAGCTTACATTTCCAAAAACAACAAAGTTTCATTTAATAGTTCAAGTCTTATCATTGCTTAAAGAGGAAGTGGACACCAATTATGAATAGGAGAAACCAGAGAAGACAACTTTATAATAACACAAGAGACCAAAACAGAGATGAGAGAGATGAAGAGAAGAGAGATGCTTGCAGATTGATGATCAGCAGCTCAAGAACTTTCCACCCATACTCCAAAGGCATTAAAATCAAAATGATTAATCATCTAATTCATTTGAAGATTTGCTTCAAAGGTCAATATAAACTTGTTAATATTAATTATAAAATTATTTTCTTTATTAGCTATACGAATAATTTTTAAAATAAATTTGTAAATTATAATTTTAGAAAAAAAAAATTGTTAATAAATATATTATTCTTTTTGGATATAATTTTTCTATCTTTAGTGAATAAACTGCAAACTGAGTGGGAGAGCTGATTAAGGCAGTAGATTTTCCCATTCTGGGAGAAGGAAACGAAACAATTATTATATTTATATTCAGATATATTTTTTTAAAATTTATTTATAGTCTCTTTCCAGCTTCTGACCATTAAGGTTCACAACTATATATTTTTAATTATAAAAATCATCCCCCCTCCCCCGTGGTGGAGAGTTTAAATATTGACATTGTTAATATGGATAAACTTCAAAGAAAAGGGGCGTGCGTTCGGATCTCAGCTAAGCTAAGAAAATTTATTTAAATTAAATTGCATCCAAATGATATAAATAAATATGCCTGGATCAGTGTATCGTAAATAAATATATATTATGTATTGTTTAATCTAATATAAATAATCTAAAATGCTGAAATTAATTAAGAATAAAAAACATTCCCCGGTTGGTTACCCCTGGTGTATCATGCACTGTTGATAAACACCAAATCCCATCACCAGTTTCGGGCTCAATGGACCTTTCCTGGTGCATTTTTTGTTTTGGAGTGAGAGGCCCTTGACCTCTCTACTCCCCTCTCTCCTCTCACCTCCAAGATGCTGAAAAAACTAAAAATTAATTATAAAAATTAATTTATCGGTGACTATAGACAATTGATTAGATATTTATTTAAATTTCAATATTAATTAGACATAAATAAGAAAAATCTATATAATATTTTTACTCATTTCAATAATTAATAATATTGAGCGACAAAATTTTATTTATAATATAGTGACTACCAATTAACATAAATAAATAAGGAGTCTAAATGGCCTCCGATGCCGAAAAAGACTTAAAAAAAGAAAAAAAAAAAAATTAAAGGGAGAAAAAGAGATTTAAAAAAAGCTCTTGTATAACTAAATGGCCTCAGTTTAGATAAGAGAAAAAAAATAATAAAGAATTTAAAGAAGAAATTTTATTAACTCGTTCACTCCACAGAAACCCTGGCAATAGCAGTGAATTATATAAATATTTAATTTAATGGAGGATAGGGAAGTAATGTGAAGGCGTCAAGTGATAAACTATTATTTGAGTGGATCGGTTTGGCTTTATTTAGACCATCATTAGGAAATTTATTTTACATTTATTTCTCAACTCAAGGAGTGATGATGCTTCAAATAAAGCAATATCGATCGCCTCAAAGAATAGTTTATTTATCATTCAACGCCTTCACTTTACTCCACTATCTTCCTGGGATATTTATTAACTTTTTCAATAAAAAAAGACATTAAAAGCCTTTAGAAGCTCAAAAGGGTGACTCATGCCATTAATGGGGTCAGAGTGAATTATAATATTATTCCCATAATATAAATATATAGAAAAGTAATTAATCTTTTTCTTCTAAAGTTAAATTTAATAAAATCATTCACTTTATATTTAAAATAATTCCTATTTTTAAGAATTTTTATTTAGTTTTCATGGTGCAATGTAAGTGACCAGAAAAAGAAGGTAATGATTCAAAAAAAAAAAAACAAGTCGATCGCACTTACCCGAAGTCAGGTCAACTTTGCCGATCATTAATAGTGAGATTTATGAGAGATCCTTAATTAAGTGAAAAGTTGCAAGAAATTCAACAAATTTAGATACAAGTGATGTATCATTTTATTAGAGAGAAGGTCTAGTTTGAGAATATTGTATAATAAAAACTCTATGCTAACACATCACTCAATAAGTCCTGAGGTTGAAATATAGATGGCGCCTCTAATGGTGAAAATCCATTGATTTTTAGAAAATATCAACCTTAAAACGATATGTGTCAAAATTTCATGACACTCCCACCATTGGTTTACAAGTTACAGTGGTTTTAATGACGCAACTTTGACAATGCACCGTGTCACAAGTCGTTGACTACGATGGCAAAATTGCACAAATTGAAGTTTAAATTCCTTCCCCATCCACCGTACTCTCTGGATCTGGCTCCCTGCGACTAGTACCTGTTCGCAGACATCAAAAAAATGCTCCAGGGAAAGAGATTTGTGTCAAATGCTCAAGTTATAGCCGCAACAAACGCCTATTTTGAGTCCAAAGATAAATCGTTCTATAAAAAAGGCATCAAAATGTTAGAGAAGCGTGGGAATGAATGTATCACTCGTGAAGGGGACTATGTTAATGAATAAAGTCAAATTTTGCAAAAAAAAAAATGTTTTTTTAGTAGTTAGCCTTGAGAATTATTGAGTGATGTGTTATATCACACTTCCTCAAGCGCCCAGTATAATTGTTTATTTAACATCATTCAGTTCCCCACAGATTTCAGTACAATATAATTACTTTTTGAGTTATTCTTGAGGAAAGAAATTACCAGACAAACCCACAGATATCATTTCCAAAATTACTTAAATGGACTCAGGAGGCCTCAAAATACATAGTAATAGTTAAGTTTCGATTTTTGCTAACTTGACCTATCTAACCTTTGGTTGATCGGCATTTTTTTAAAGACTTTTTCGGCCTGAGGCCATTTAGCCTGCGTCCTTATTTATTTATACCAATTGGTAGCCAATATAAAATAAATAAATTTTTGTCGCTCAGATCGGGATACGAACCACTGACCTTTGGTTCCTGAGGCAAGACCTTTACCTCTTCACCAAGGGACAGAACCGGGCAAATTTAATAAACAATAAAAAGTCAAACCATTAAATGAAGAAAATTTTTTGTTGTCTCTTCTCCCATATAAGGGGAGCGCTACATACCTAGTGTTATAAAATGGGGTGAAAGATATGAAAGAATAAAAATTCATATATATTCAAAGTATAGGGTTACCGTAATATGGAGATCCAGATGGCCTTCTGCGGGCTGCGCAACTTGTTATATAATAAATTTCATTTTTTAAATATATAGAGGGAATATACCTCTTTTAAAATATATTCCTAGTGTTTTTTGCACAATTAAAATTTATTGAAATTATGGCAGGGAATAAATTGAAGATATCTCAATTACTTTAACTAATATGAAATATTGAAGATGACCGCTAAGATTATAATAGAAAGGACTCTCAGCTAAGAAAAAATGATTCCTTAATGTGCAATAATTATAAAATTTGTGCAAATGGAGATAAATTGGATTTTTTCATATTGAATCTATTAATAATTAATGATTTGAAAAACATATGTTATTATACTGAGGATAATGTCATCATGATGATATCGAATTACGAGTAATTACTTTAAACGAACTATTATGTACAATATTCTTTTCTTGGCTCTAAGTCCTACTAATTACTTTTTAATCAATGAATTCTATGGACATCAAGAGACAATAATAAAAAAACATTTTTTTTCTGATAATTGTAGCATAAATCAAAACATTTAAATTTAATTCTTCTCAGCTGGCGTTTCGATCCAGAGTATGAACCAGACTCAGAGGTAAAAGAGAGGGTTAGTATTCCTTAAATAAGGTTTCCTCGGAGCCAATATATTTGTTAATATTTTAAAAATGAAGCTATTTTTGTTACTATTTTCCTAAATATATAAAATATTATAGATTTATATAAAAGAATTTACGTTTTTATATTATTTGTCTAAAATAACTTTAAAATCAATATTATATAAAAATAAGTGGGTTTTTGTATGAATTTAATCATTTCTGTTTGTTATAAATTTTTATCAATTCTTTCATCAGGTCTGGTCGTTGTCCTAAATCACTTATGAAAAATTACTTCATTCATAAAACGGGTCAATTGATTCATTAAAAAAAAAACCTCAAACGTGCAAGTATTTCGATTTAAAGTAAGATTTTTTTTTTGCGATAGTAATATTTTTCTTAAAGCTGCTATATATTTCATAAATAGTTAAGAGAAAGTAAAAATCTGTATCATTCGTCTTTTAAAAAAGTGATTTATGAGGGCGACATAATACTATTTCCTTGCACTAAGCTTGGGGTCCTGAGCGTTTTGCATTTTACTAAAAATAGACCTATAAAAAAATAATCCAATATTTTAAGAAATATTAGAGCTCATTCAATGTTCATGTTTTAATGGATAATAATAATATGATTAAAATCATAACAAAAACCCATTTATTTTTTACATAAATATTGATTTTTAAGTTATCTTGATAAAATAATAATCTTAATAATTATCATAATTTTTTTTATTAATATTTTCTTCCAATATTAATTGTATCCTAAACTGATTTATCTTAAATATACAATGACAATCTAAAATTAGAATAATTTTTCAATATTGATCTTTGACTAACATCAAATTTCACTTGGCCATTGGCTTCTCTCTTGTTTATGATGCCTTGCATTAACGTCTTTGTTAACAACACTTTGGACTTGTAGATGCAGATTGATGACCAAAAGCCCTAGGACCTTCTCTCTAACCAACTGCAATAAAATCCAAATGATTAATCACACCATTGTCCAACGTCTGTCTCATCAAAAGCCAGATAAGAGGTCCTCTATAGAGAGGATGATAACAAAATAATTGTTGCTTTCTAGAGAGAGAGTCAAACCATTTTGCAATTATTCAAGCCACGATAATGACATTATTGATTATTCACGAAATCAAATGAATGTTATAATGCATAGAGAGCTTTAGCCAATAAACGAACCATAGCAATTTGCACGAGTTATAACTGGGTTAGCTATATTTGCAGTATAATCATGTTATACTTGTATAGAGACTTGTAGACATATTAGAAAGATTAATTCTCAAATACATATTGTTTGGTAACTTAAAGTAACCCGCAATAGTTTGTTGTAAATTTAAGGGGGTCGACGTTAACGTCTATTGTATCATCCAAGTTAGTTTCGAATGGATCTGGAATAAATGTTGAACAAAGCCTATATGGAATCAACGGAACAAATTAAAATGCCGTTAACGTCATTCAGAGAGAATATTAAAATGACAATGGCTTAAGTAATTAATAATTACTTCTCTCGAGCTAAATCGAAAGCAATGACCCAGAATATCAAACCTTATTAGTATTAATCATGTCAAAATTTATCTTTTTAAAAAAATATTTTATCACCATTGGCTCCTACTAGCAAAATATAATATTCATTTACAATATTTGTAAACCTTTTTATGAAATAAGTATGTATAGTGTTTTGCTTTTAGGTAATATGATTAAATTAATTTAAATGAATATTAGTAGAGCGTTTTTCAACCTGCAAGACGCGACTCCTAGGGTGGCACAAACACGTGTCGTCAAATTAGGAGAGAATTAGAGTTTTTAAATGAAATATTTATTTTTTTATTTATTTCACCATAAAAATAACTCAAAATTTAGTCAAATTTCTCAAACTTTTGGAGGCATGATTTTCAGTATTCAAAATGCAAAGTAAGAATATTTTTTGGGCTGAAAAATACCAATGCAGAAAGAAAATTATAGAATCAACACCCAGACAAAAAATATTGCTGAGCAAAAGACAAAAAATTATTTTGGTGTTTATCCCGTGTAACATTAAAAAATAGGGCCGTGTATGAAAAAAGTTTCTATTAGATTTATCCCAAAGACATGGAATTTTTTAAAGTTAATAAAATAATTCCTTATTATTAATATTAAACAGAAGAATATAAGTTTTCAAAGTTCATATTAAATAAAAAATTCCTAATTCATCCGTGTTTTATGTTCATTTTGATTAATTATAATTTAAATTCAGTGATATTCCAGGTAGTAGTAGTAGAATAATTCAAAGGATATTTATCATTTGTTCTGCATAAAGCTTTTTGAGAATTTCTAATGAAAATAATTTTTTTTTATCTCTATCTTCCTCTCTCTCGACTTATTCATGAGTTTTCTAGTTGGTGATAAATAAAAGATAAAGAACGGCTGCCTAATCTACGACAAAGTGCTGCTCCCCAGGCTAATTAAAGAAATAAACAAGCAGATTCCGAGTAAACTTAATTGGAAAAGGCGTCAATCAGACTCGGAACGAAAAGTCTTGACTTGGAAACTTATTTCAAATCTTGTGATCTTTTAATCATTTAAAGAATAACTTATTTCTGGCTGTCAACGAACGCCTTGATACAAAACGGCTCACACCAAAACCTTTCGTTCTAAAGATTTATTTTCTCGTTTTTTTTTCTCTTTCCCTCTGTCTTTTTTACTCTTTCTTCTTCTCTTAAAAAAAAATTCAATGGGTATTCTTTTTCACTTTGTTGAATAATTTAATTAAATTCATGAGAGAGTTTCTATTTCACTTAAAAAAAAAAAAAAAAAAAAAATACTTAAGGTTTTATTTCTTAAAATTGTCGATCGTTTATTTTAAATAAATATAAAATACTTCAAAATCGTTTTCTTTGTTCTTCCGATTATTAAAGATTGATCGAAGAATTTAATTTTAGCTTAAAAGATTTTCAAAATTTGAAAGGTTTTTTTTTCTTTAACTGCATAATTTAAACAAGTTTTTCAAGTACCCAGCAAAAAGTAATTTTTTATTTATACTCTTTTCGGCAGCAGAGGCCATTTAGAGTAGAGTTTTCCAATCATATATGTATATCGATGGCTTCCGATGGGGTTCAAGAGACTTATTCCTTGAGGCCACCCATCCGAAGTTCAGCGCTGTTTGGCCTTGCTTTTCAACAAGTTTTATTTTTTTTTTTTAAATTTTTGTTTAAATACTCGAAATTGAACCTTTGCTTAAAAATTATATTCTATTTGACACTGTAAAACTATTATAAATAAAAATGTATAAATGAATAGTAAAATTTATTTACCCCCGAATATGATCCAAGTCTCATAAGTTCGCTTCACGTTCCACAGCGATAAAATTTACTTAAAATCATTTTGGCCAATATGAATGGAGTCTATATGGCCTGAGTTGGTGAAGAGACTTAAAAATTTTAATGTAAAATTTTTTATTTTGGATTTCGTCATACTTATTAATATTTTTGCTCTCACCACGTGGGCTCGGATCCTCACCCCATTCGTAATTTTTTTTTTTGTAAAGTCTTTTTCAACATCCTAAGCAATTTAGAATTTGTTCATATTTATTTAAATCAATTGATATCCACTTTAATCTAAATTAATTTTATCGCTCAGGGCGTAAAGCGAACCACCGATATTCGGACGTGAACGGAGATCTCTACCTCTGCTTAAAGGATATCGATATTTAAACAAATCGAATCAATTTTTATAAATAAATATGACTGAATAACAGTGTTGTATAAATAAATATAATTCTTTAATAGATGACTATTTAGCCTAAGTTTTAATATATTTAAAACATTGACATTTAATAAAAAGAAAAATTAAATAAATATTTTGTTTAATTTTTTTTTTTTTTGTTCATTTGGTTTATTAGAAATTTTTTTTAGAATGGAATAAATTTTTAATACAAGAAAAATAGACCTATGTTAGGTTAGTTAGTAAATTAAATCATAATTTCATTAACTTTTTTCTCAATTTTTTTGTATTTAGAATTGATATAATTTCAGAAAAGTTTTCAACAACCTTGCTCTTTGGCTTTTCATTTAAGAGGTTCGTTCATAGCAAGGGGAAAAGTTCTTTTAGTGGCCATTTCCTGGTTGCTTTGGGGTGAGAAAGAAAGAAGGTAAGGGTTCTTTTTTTTTGGG
>JAAAKE020142237.1:0-13368 GCA_010014785.2 Anisolabis maritima
CACTTCCTAACACAAAACTCTTGAAAATGGCTCCAAAAGGAGAGCCGAAATGTCGAGTTAATCTCAACAATCAACGCTGGCCAACCCGGGAAAACATTATTCCATATATATATATTGCCAAGTACAAAATTATCTCTGATGATTCCTTGAAGCAAAGTGTCTAAAGTGTTTATATTTAATTTAATGAAACTTTAGGAGTGAAAAAATGCAGGGGGGGGGGTGGAATGAAAGTTTGCCAATCAGTCAGGGGCGTGTTCTGAGCAAAGCTGTTAAAATGGTAATCACCCTCATTGTCAGATTTTCACAAAAAGATTACAGCTGCTTACTCCAGCTGCGACATTGTCGGTCAGTAAAGTACAACACAGTACAACACTGGCAACACTGCAGTAGCCCGCCCTCTCCCCTCCGTCGAGAAGTTATATTAAATAAACTATAAGAAAAACGTTTGACCTTCACTGTACAAAAATTTAAGTTTGAAGGAGAGAAGATTTGATTTAATAATAATTACGATGAAAAATGAAGATTTATTTTAAATTGTTAAAAATTAATTATAGAATTCTCACTCCTCTAATATTTGTTTTAACTTCTTTTAAATTGTTACTTTCTTTTCCAAATATATGTAATATAGAGTATAGCCAAAGTATTTATTTAAAATATTCTTCCTTTCTAAATTAAATAAGTCTTAATAATTTAAATAATTAATAACAATTTTAGACTTTGGCAATAATAATTTGAAAATATTTTTTTTTTATAAGTTGAAATATTTAAATATTATTTTAATATGAATTCATTTGACCAAAAGTATTTTAATTATTTTCTCTCTAAGAAAATTATGTTTTAATGCATTCTTTCATATAAAATTCCTGTCCTGATCACCTTGAATGTAGACAACCAAATAAACGAAACATTCTTATTCAAATTTCTATTATAATTTTAAAATTAACAATAAAAATAAATGTCATTTAAAAATTAAAACGAATAAAAAAATATCAACATTATCAGTGATTTAAATGATATTATAATCTTTAAACACAACGGAAATGCAAAAAAAAAAATCTAAGGAAATTATGATTATGTTTTTACAGAGAAGTATTTATTTGGCGTGGTTATGCAGATGTTTTCTTATCAATAATCATTTTTATCTTAACTGAATATGCGATGATTAATAGAAAAACAATTTTACATATATTAAAAAATTTATCATGTGTATGAATGCATCCTTTTTTAAGCTAATTTGATTAATAAATATAAATGATGTATAAAAGAACATTTTTAACGTTTTTTCAATTGAAAATAAAATTAAATTTTTTTTTTTTTTTTGAGCGATTTCTATCAAGCAGTTAATTCTCTCTCTCTCTCTTCTTGCTACACAATTTGGCTCTCAGAAAAAAGTATAATTATACTCTATTTAATATAACTTTAGTATTGGGCTCTCGACGGAGGGACAGGGTTTACGACTGTAATGTTGTCGGTGTTTGCAGGGGTAGTGTTTTTGTAAAAATCTGACAACTTATGGTTACTATAGCAACGGCTTTGCTTTTTTTGTTGTGCGGTCATCCTAAATTCCCATTCTAAAAAATCTCAAGTTTAATGTTAAATGATTTTTTTTCTTTTCTTTGTATAAATATATATATATCAACTTTCCACTTTATTATATAATAGAAATAAATGTTTAAGATAATTAAAGTTATTTGAAATTTACAGTTACCGAATTAAAACTTGATCTAATCAGATACTAGTTTATTTATTTATTTATTTTTGTGAAATTCTCTCCACATTCGAATAAATACATGCCATGAGAATGAAGGATTTGAGGTTAACAGTCTAAAATATAAATATTAAAATAATTTCTCCTTGCTAGAGTGCATTTTTCCAAAAAATGTAAGTAAATTTATTTAAATTTAAATAAATAAATAAATAAAATATGATCAAAACGAATCAAAATTAAAGTTAAGTTAAAATAGATTGATTATAATCAAATGAAGTACGACTTACACTCCATCGATTGTGGTTATAAATTTTAGTGGGTTTAATTTTTAAATGAAACTCATATTTCAATATATATTATGTTTGGATTCGCCGAGCTGTTCCCATTAGGGAAAAATTTTTTCTAGACTTTTGGACTATCTCAGAAGAATAAGCTTTTCATTTAAATCGATGTAGGATTTGTGGATTATGGATTATTAGAATGCTCTCTTTCTCTCTCTCTCTCTCTCTATTAGGGAAGGAAAATGCGCTAAAAAAACAAGGAGAATATCAATCTCATTGAAATCAAATTAGAAAAAAGAGATTTTATGGATCCTCTATGGAAATGCTAATCTCAAAATTGTATAGGTATCCTTAAAACCAGCACGGGACATAATCTCAATTTATTATTAGCAACCGAAATTTTACTAGCCCCTTGGGATTAATATTTGACATTACTACTAAATTAAATTTTTCATTAAAAAAAATAATAAATACATATATATAATTACATCATCACAAAATTTTATATTAAAGCATTACCTAACATTAATTATTTGTCCCGTGGGGGTATGCAATGGAATATCCCTAGTTAGTCATAAAAAGCGGGGATTAAATAAAAATTTATTTAATTGAGAGTGTATATGGAATTTGGCATTAAAAAAAGGTGAGTGAGCGTTTTGTTTGACTTTGTCTTCGGCCTTCAGCTCGTGAAGGATTTTTCTGAATCAGTTCAGTTGGCCTGCATTGGTCATGGCTAGAACGTTTCGATGCCCGAGGCGATGACGGGAACGCAACTTTCTGGGGGTGGGGAGAAAGAGAGATACGTCACAGGCTGGTCTTCAGAATATCTTGTTTTTCTCTTTATTATTATTATATAACATAAGCTCTCTAAGTTAGGTTGAAACAACCTCTCACCACGTTTTGATCTTCTTCAGGATTTGTTGTTTGAGTAGAGCGCTCAATTATCTGATACAAAAAGATATCATAGTTTTTAAATGTCTATTTTTGGATATTGTTTATGATAGCTGGGAATTTCCGGATACAAATTCAGTCTATAGCAAAAATTCCAACCTTAATAATCAGTAACACTCAGAGTCTAATTAGTGAGCTAAGATTAAACATAAAGGTCATTAGTCCTAGAACTAAACAACAAGCCAACCTAACTAGTAGGGAAAATAATTCCTTCCAATATTTTTGCAGTAGAATAGAATATTGGTCGTCAAATTTTATAAATTAACACTGTAACAACTAAAAGTTTCTTCGTATCGTATACAACGTTTTGATCATTTTCTTACTCCGTTATTTACTTATTTATTCGAGTAACCTTTATAAATCACAAGATTAAATTTAGAACATCTGCTCCAAGAAGGTGATTTTGTGACCTTACGGATTTTAATATGATAAATCGAGGGAGAGGTTAATCACTAAATTAAATAAACTCGTACCTTTAATATATTAAAAAAAAAAAACTTTCCAAGTTAATTTAGGTTTTTGTTAACATTTCTTTGTTTATTTTTCTAATTTATCTCTGAATATATCAGATTCCTTTAATTTAGAGAATAAGTAAAAAAGATGCGGTTCCTGGTTTACACGAGAAATTAGAACTTGGTATCTTAACAACGAGAAAAAAAGCACGGTGTGTATATGTATGTGTGTGTCTGTGTGTGTATATATGGGTTTGTTTAACTCATGACTTCATTTTTGGATGAAAACGTGTAACAGACGTAAATGTTTTTTAAAGTAGATATATGTAAGAGAAATAGAGAAAGAACAAATCGGATTAAAAAAGCAAATTAAAATGCGACATGAATATGTGGGCGCCAAGCTGGCCAAATTCTATTCTAAAGATGAATTAAATATAAATATGACTTTCTAAAATTATTTGAATGGAAAAATTTCAACAGGACGACTAATTGTTTGCATAACATTTTTTTCTATTTTTTTTTTTTTTTTCGCTTTAACAAAAGGCTTTGTTGAGAAAACCAACCGCTTCAGGTTGACAAGGGGGGAAAATCCTTTATATAGAGGTGTTTTTTTTTTTTAATAATAATAATAAAATTAATTTAAAAAATCTAAAAATTTTATTTAATTTGAATAGGGGATGGATGGATTAAGGAAATTCCTTTGTGTGAGACTTTGTATAGGATTAAATTTGGAATACACATCCAGGAGAATCGATAAATTGATTTAAAAATATATCTTATTTTTAAACAAAATTCCTAAGTACTCTATAAAAGATATTAACACAAATTATATTGGACAATTCTAATAATTTTGACGCAAATTCCAGAAAGCCCCCAATGGTAAGCAAGAGTTAATCATCCCCCTTCCCCAAAAAAATTTTGGAGGCAGCTCAGAGAAGCCGTCTCCTCCTTCCCAAAAACAAAAAAAAATAAGTTTAAGTGTAATTTTTAAATAAAAATCACCTGCAAATAAGGAAAAACTTATTTATTTTGTGAATCCTGAATATTATTTTTCTGTATCATAAGAAAACATTTTTTCACTTAAAAATAGCCACCACCCTGTAGCTATTTCACTGGCTAATAACTGTCGGATAGATGAGGTATTTTAGGATAATTATATCAAATTGACATTGTAGATTTTGATGGATGAGTTTTAAAGAAATATGACTATTTTCATACCTTCTCTGGACAATTTTTCTTGATCAATAGACTTTAATATAGAGATTTAACTTATCATAATTACAATCAACTTGGCTGCGGGAATCGTAAATATACGATTATTATAACTATGTTGAAAAACGGGTATCATAAATATTCGATTTGGTATTTTTTATCCTTGTAATGTATTACAATTCTAATAAATTATTATACTTCTTTATTTAAAATATTCTCTATTTTGAAGTAATATATATACAATATTTTTTTGTCATTTTTTGTGTTTGGCAGGGTGATAAGAAATGGGAAAAAAATATCAGCAGTTAAAGGGTTAAATATATAATATAAAACAGATTTCAGTTTTTCAAATAAAATTTTCTTTTTCCTTTTTAAACTTTAATTGTTTAATAAGTCTTTGCTTTTTATTAAGTTGGTTGATGATGGTGACATTTTATTTTATATATAAATATATATATTGCTTTTATTAGTATAAACAAGAGAAAGAAAAGAATTTATCATTATTGATTATGCCAAACAAAAAGAAGACTTTTTGTTCATCAATCTCACTCTATTTACTCAAGCTAGTGTTTTCGGGCTCGTTAATTCTGTTCTGGTTAATATAATACTACCAAAATGAAGGGGGGCTGTTTCCAGGGGTCAGCAACCCCTCCATGCATCTTCATTTCTCAAATTGATCTTAATAGCAAAGCAAGCGAATTTCTGCCAACGCCCCATGATGATGTCAAAGGTAGATGGAGAGAAATGAAAGTTGCAATATGTATGAATTGAAATTGCAGGAGTTGCCCCGAAACAACAACCGGTGATACGATTTATTCTATTTGTTTTATTCTGGCATCAATGTGCTAATTTTAATCCGGATGAGGAACAATATTGGGCGTTGACTAGATTAAAATTTGCCGACTAGAAATGAGCAATTGGGAACAGATGCGCCACGCATTTAATAACACTCTCCCCTTTTGTGAACGTTCATCAAACACATCCCCGAAGGGTTTAATGGCTCAGGTATATTCGGGCCCGTTAAAAAAATTTAGATTTTAGAAAATATACCAATGACTTATACGTCGTATGTACTCAAGGGAGAGGCGTAGAAATGAAGGCAACTATTCGTCCTTCGATTTATGTGATTATGCTTACAATTTTCAAATATAAAAACTGTTAAAAGTAAACATTTTTGCTGCTCATTGAGAATTGAAAAACTTGAAGAATTTGGGCGGAGTATGAGTCAAAAAATAGAGGAAGATTTGGGGGCACTTCTGGCGGATAGTGTCCTTTGTGGTTCTTATCAATATTTCTACATATCTCTAATATTTTCTTGTTTTTTTTTTTATGTTATTTTGCTTTTATTTTACGTTGAAACAAATAAACTTAATTAAGTAACTAAATTTTGTTTTCGTCTTTCGTTTTGATTTCAATTTACATGGTTCTCAGCATCTCCTGTCTAAATCAAGATTTCAATATATTGTTGTTAGACTTATTACAATAATATTCTTTATATAATTATTTTATTATGAGTCTGTACAATTTTTAGTCCCCTTTATATTTTCCTGCTTTAAGTGTCTTGTTAATATGTAGGGCACAAAAAATCCTTTTGTAAGAGATAAAAGCAGACAATGACCTTTCGGTACCCGGATAGTAAATAAAGCTTTCACCCACCCACATGCGTCGTCAATATACTGATGTAAATCGACAATCGGCAAATTAGGCGCACGACAAAGAGAAAACCGATCTCTCAAAAAGAAGCCTTTGACACTAATTCCCACAAAAAAAAAAAAAAAAAACTATTGTAGGAGCAAAGAGAATTTACTACATTTGGTTGAATTTAGTTTGTTTAAAGTGAAGATATTACTAAAAATTGATTTTAAAAGGCTTTTTGGTGTTAAAAATTTTAATCAAAATAAACAAATATTTATTTTTGTAAAAGAGGTGAATATCAAAGGAAATTTTTTTTTAATTTTTAAAAATCTGTACTAAGATGATAGCGGAAATTTGGCCATAAAAATAACCGAAAAACTTGCATTACTAAAGTTTTGGGAGCGCAAAAAAATTCAACGGAAATACACGTTTTGAGGTTCCCTTGAACTCAAAAATGGTGTGTCTGTGTCTTTGCAAAATATCTGAAAAACAAAAAACCCACGATGCTCAGATTTAATATTTAAGGTAGGTACTCCTGTCGAACGCCACCCGAAGATTTTGAATAATATCGGCCAAAGAGTACCACTATTTTATTGATGTACTTTTATATATTTTTTCAGATTTTCTTAAAATCCGTTCTAACGATTGATTAAAATTCATATATCAATTATATTTTAGTTTATCTTTGAAATGTACTAATCGATATCGGAGACAAAATTGTTTGGGGCCCAATTTAGTCTTGAGCATTTTTAGGTTTTATGTTATTTTCTCATAAACTACTCAAATGATTTTGATTAAAATGGCCGTATATATTATAAGTTAGAAATGTTTTGAGATGTATTAATTATTTTCCTCATTATGGTGTGAGGTCTTCAATTAGAGGTTTTAATAAATCTATGAGAGAAAAAAATAGGTGAAATAGTTGCCATGATATAAAAATATTCATTTCAAATAAATATTTTTAAATCCAATTATTAAACTCATAACACAAGTAAACAGATAAACAAGTAAACAAATAATTGTTAATTGAATTTTTTTACTAAATAACGATTCCCCTTGGGCTAAGTGAGGAAAAGAAAAATTGCTGGTACCACTATTTAACTCCTCGATAGTACATTTAAAAAAAAAATATGGTGAAAGCACATCATATAACTCTCTCTTATTTAAGTATGTACGAGAAAGTTGTGATGTGCAGTTGATCACACCAGATTTTATTATTATTATTATCATTATAAACAATTGCTTAAATATAAACAAAATATCCATAGGTTAAATTAAATTAGTTATAAATTGAAAGATAATACTATTAAAAAGGACAAAGTTAAATTGTAGAGATCTAGTTAATTTCTGAGATAGTGTAATTTGTGAAATTAAAAAAAAATGTTAGTTATTTTGTGTTTGATATTAGAGATTATGAATAAATATTTTTTCATAATCACAAAAAAAAAATCCTAATAAAATTTTCTCCAATAAGAATTACAAATTATTTCTTTAATTTAAAAATATTTATTATTATTTGAAAAAGGAAAACATTTTAATTTTTCACTTTCATGGATAACGTCAGACAAATAATAAAAAATTTTTTGCCTTAAGTCAAATTGAATTGAAACCCTATTAAATAACTGTTAAATGAATTCAAATGAATTCACATAAAAAATGCTAAGAAATTTTTTTTTAATTATAATAACAGGGTCGCAGCCAGAATATTTTCTTGCTGGGAGAGAGAGGGAGTTGGATAAAGATCATTAAATATGGCTTCCCTAATTTTGAATAAGTTTTATTGGATATAATATTAAAACAAAGTTGTTATCGAATAATAATAAAAAAAAAATTATGAA
The DNA here is from genome assembly GCA_010014785.2 of Anisolabis maritima. Classification (NCBI taxonomy): domain Eukaryota; kingdom Metazoa; phylum Arthropoda; class Insecta; order Dermaptera; family Anisolabididae; genus Anisolabis; species Anisolabis maritima. The sequence continues at coordinate 8,078 of JAAAKE020142237.1, forward strand.
TATTTATATTTGAAAGGAATCATGCTAGTAATGAATCATTTGTAACTCTACTTTAAAATAAATTATGAAATAATATTTTTTTCAAAATTTCTAACATAGTTTAATTAGTTTAGAGGTTTAGTTTTCATTTAACACGATATTACTTTCATTATTTTATTTTTCTTTATATATATTTTTTTTTTTTTGAGATTTCAACGGAGGGGGTGGGATTTGAACTCCCTCTGGTCACAACCCTATATAGGAATATATATTCCATTAATTTATTTTAAACGATTTCACATTAAAAAATGAAAGGAAAAGCTTTTAAAAGTATTAAGTATGAAATCAGGTGAAACAGATATGACGCTGAATAATATTTATTTCCTTTAAAATTTGAATTTTAAAAATTTTGTAAAAATGAAAAATAAATTTAATATGTAGAAATAATAGAAAATTTCAAAATATTACTTTAACGATGACAGGATCCATCTCCGCCCCATAATAAATAGTTTATTTAATGAAAACAATTTATATTATATAGATAATAGAACAGCATGGGTCTCTATCGTAGCGGGGGCCCCCAGCCCAATTGCTCAATTAGCCCATTCGATAAGAAGGCTTTGTAGGGGATGAAATCTCAGTGCAATCAATCATTTAGTCCAAATTATTAATGATGGTGGTGGTCAATACTGACTATTCAGACAAATATAGGGGTATGACTATTATTTACATACAACAAATTAATTATATTATTATTATATTAATAACAAAGGTCCGTATTTAAACACAACCCTAAGAAAAGTTTTAACTTAAAGGAAAATTCTCTAGGTTATTTTTATTAAGAATTTATTCAGATAAAATTTATAGCTTTGACTTAGTCACTTAAAAAGAAATTCTATATAAAGAAGAATAGTAAACTTCCAGTTAAAATTTTTCTTAGGAATGTTTCTAAAAACAGGTGTAAATGTTACATGCCCTATTTTTTAAGATAAGGTTATTTATTTATAATGTCTATTTAAATATAACGTTTTGTTTTGGTGTTGGTATCAGTTTTTGGTTCGGCTTGTTTTTGTTACAGTTCGGTACACTTCGGTTCGGTAAAATAATTTTTGCAGTTGCTGGTAATTTCGATGATTTCAAATTTTTTTAAGTTTTATAATTTTTCTTTTGATAAAAATAATACAAATAAATCTATTTTTTTTTTTTTTAGAAAGGAAATGGGATGTCTAAAATATTTTTTCATATGATAATATAATAGAGTTAAAACAAAGAATACTTATTTTTGCAACTTTGCTTCTTCTAGACATATAAAGTGACTCATTCATGGCGCCAGGAGGTATGCAAAATTATCTTTTCACTTGATTAAATATCTATGGTCTTTTTAAAAGCCATTTGTCATTTCATTTAGAATTACCATCTAAAATGGTTTAATAATATTTTTTTACCAAATAAATTAATAATAATAAAGTACATTCCGCAATTTTTGTCATTTATCTTAAATATATAAAAAGTTACCCGGTCCGCTGAAAACTTGGAACGCCACTGTATATATGTTAATTTATTTGCCAAAATAACAGTTTAATAATTTATAATTGCATAATCATTTAGATAATTATTTAAGAGAATAATAGAGTAAAATTAGATAATAACTATAGTTAATTAATATAATCATAATGAAGCTGAAATTTTGAGTTAACTCCCCCTCATCGAAAATTAACAAAAAAAAATTTTATATATTTTAATTATACATTTAATTTTTTTCCAAATATGAGAATGGTTAATTTTTTTCTTGTTAATATATTGAAGTGAATGTATGTTTAAATATATAACTTTATAATGATATTGACTTTCATTTTGTTAACTATACCTTTAAATTAAGTTTCTCTACGTGTATTTTGTTTATATCTTTTTATTGTCTCAAAGTAATTCTTGTTAGTAAAATAATAATAATATTATAAGATTTGCTACTTGATGATATTAAAAAAGAAATTTTTTTATGAGATGATATATAAAAAAAATTAATTTACTTCCGATTGATATATATAATTTATTCAGTAGCAAATTTTTTTTTTTAGAACAGGCGTTGGAGGAAGGAGCAGAACTCTAAAACGAAGAGAAAGCTCGCTTTTGCTTTAATGCTTTTGGTCAAGAAGAAAGTGAGCTGAACGGGAAACGAACCGGACCAGCTGAGAACGATATGCTCCCAATCGTTGCATTTGGCGATTAATTGGTCAGAAAAAAACATAAATAAAAAAAAAAAAAATGAAGGAGAGAAAAACGTTTCCGCTTCGCGGTATTTTAAAATACACACTATTGAATTGCTCTAAGTAATGCAATGGGGGTTGCAAAATCCCTTTTGGTTCGAGTTATGTATTGGGGGAGGGAATTATATTTTTTCTTCTTATTTCAAGAGGGTGAAACATTTCCTTTTGTACGAAAAAATAATTTAATTGTTAGCGGATAAATTTCTTAAAAACTTAAATAAGATTGGGAGTGGGAAGAAAATGGAATATCCCACACCAGCGTAATTTATTTATTTATTAATCTGATAATTGTTGTTGGATATCTAACACTCAAACTAACAAGTAAACGCCCAATTGGTCGTCCGCCAACACATTGGACTGACGATTGAATTGGCAAGAGTGGCAACTGAAAGAGGGACCATTCATTGTTCCTTCGAAAGAAGGTAATAATAATAAATAAACTTTGATAACCAATGTACTAAAGTCTCCACAAAAATAAATTAAATAATTAGGTAGGGGTAGGGTGAGTTATTTTCCACCATCTTATTTGTATTTGGTTTCCAAAAAAAAAAAAAACTAATGTGACTTTTTTTACTTGTTTTAATAACATAATTTATTTTATTTATTTATTTATTTTTGTAAAATTTAAGAAAATTATTTAATAATTTACTGAATGAAGTGAGAGAAGAAGGCAGCCAAAATTACAAAAAAAATAAAAATCGTTATAAGTTATTTATTTATTTGTCACATCTCTCACTTAATTAAAAACTCCCTTAATAAAATTTGGGAATTGTTGATTTCAGTTTAACTATAGTCTATTTGTATTATGTTCAACGTTTCTGCCACTTATTCTCTGGCCTTCTTCATGTACAATTCAAATACAAATCATATTGTTACATCTCGTGATCTACAAATTGAAGTTGTTACATTCTTTGAGATTTGTATCTGAAGAAGGCTACATAATGAGTAACTGAAACGTTGTATTTAATATAAACAAAATAATTATAGTTGAACAGAAAATTTATTTTATTTTTTCTTAATAAAAATTATAAAAATTAATAAATTCATATAAATTTTATTTGAAATGTTTTTAATTAAATATTTAAGAAAAACTAAAAAAAAAATGTAATTAATAATTTTATCCGATAATAATAAATAATAAGGCCTATATTGTGGAGTTAATTAGTCAAGAGAAAGTTTTAGAAAAACATATCACTGTGAAAATAGTCAAACGATGTTGTGCACTCGTATTGACAAATTTCTTGTCTTCAATGTCTTCCGCTTCTATTAGGAAGGTATAAATAGATATGGATAAGAGATTTTAATAAATTTATTAATTGTTTCCTTAAGGATGTCAAATTATATATTTTATAAAATGTATGCATTTGTTCATCATTCTCTTATTTATTTATTTATTAATCTAGTCAAGTTCTTAAACTATATAGTTCTGGGATATTTATTTATGATATATAGAAAATTTCATCTAATTGGTTGAGTTTTCTTAGTTATGTTCCTTTCAGTAATTGTGCTATTATTTATAGCTAGTTAATTAATAAGTAATGAGACACGAAATGACCTTTGATGTCGATGAGCCCTAAATCCTCAATAATAATAATAATAATTTATTAATTGTTCTGTCATTTGAAGTCCCAATTTCTTTTGTCCGTAATAATATAAAAAAATTCGGATGAATTGTTTTTAAATTCAAATCAAATGGTTTATCTACAGTTTGATTTTTATGATTAAAAGACAAAAAACTCGAGAAATAAAGTCTAAATTTATGAAAAGATATTTAAATAAATTCTAAGATTTCATTGAATATAATCTAAAAATTTGTAAGAACGAATACTAAAATATTACCTCTAATAAAAATTTTTTCTCTCCGCAAAAAAAAAAAAAAAAAAAAGAGGCCAAATTGAATCTATATTGTCGAACCTTTTTTTCATTTATAATGAGAGAGCAAATTTATTATTATAATAAATTTTTCGATTTTCTATAGGCTCTTGAATTGAAATTTTTTTTTTTTTTTTTTTATAGTAATAAGTTGGAATAAATATCTTATATTTTTAAAATTTTATTCTTTATCTGATTAAGATTTAATATTTATCAATGTGGTGTTGACTTAATATATTTCCAGAAATGAATTAATCAGAGAATAAAAAAAACTCATCCGAAACTAAAGGTTAAGCATTCTGTCAAACGATATTAATACACACAATCATCAGAAATATTCAAAATGGCCGAGAAGAAACAATTTTCCGATTCCTTATATGGCCCAGGAGTGGTGGCGGGAACGTGCCCCTCCCAGGCAGCTAAATATATACATACTTGAAAAAGTTTTTAAACATCTAACTATAATATTAAATAAATTATAGTTTATAAATAATTTTAATTAATAGTTTCTAGAAAAATTTTAATAACGCAATTAAATTTTTTTTTTCTCCAAATAATACAAATTTAATTTAATATAGTCTATAGTTAAGAAGGAGAAATCTAATCAATAAAAATAAAAAAAAAATTCATTTGTCGAACTACTCGGCGTGTGACTAAATTTTGATAGTTACAATTTTTTTTAACTCTTTTGATTTATTTGTATAAAATTAACGTTTCAACAGTCTAACATCTTTCAGGTAACAATTTTACTACAATTATAAAGAATTTACAATTCAATATCAAATCCAAGATGGCTGTCAAGTCCCGATCAGTGTGCTATCTATCGGAGCTGCCATGTCCCGATAGATAGCGCACTAATCGGGACTTGACAGCCATCTTGGATTGATGATAAATTCTTTATGATTTATAACCTGAAGATGGCCACCGAAGTTACCGAAATGTCATAATTTATACAAATAAATTATTTATTTAATAACGATTAAAAAAATAAGCCTTTCATTCTTCAAAACGTTTTGTCCATCCATATACTCTTATATAAATATATTCAAAATTAGAATCAACTAATTTTTGCAAAAAGTCTTTAATTATTATTATTTATAATAAATTTTAATAAAAAATTGTATCTAGAGACAAAATTTTATACTCCTCCCCCCCCCCTCAATTTCTAGGCCAATC
>JAAAKE020142248.1:1873-13367 GCA_010014785.2 Anisolabis maritima
TCCCTGACTGCCTCTCGGAGGATATTTTCTATATTTAGACAAAATATTGTATATCCATTTTTGTTGATTTTATAGATTTTATGATTCAATGTAATATATTCTAATGGCTAATAAAAACAATTTTTCAAAAAAAAAAAAAAAGGATAAGTTGCGGATTACGGATCTAGAGTTGCAAAACAACTCAGGTTCGAGTCCAGCTTGCTGCAAAAAATTATTTCTTACTTTGCCAGAAGTGTCCTCATGGGGTAGTATTAAGGTTGACACAAAAGGACTATTCGAGTGGCTTAAGATCAATCCATCCATACTAATAATGCCCAATTTTCAATTTTCAGTTGCGGTAATTTGAATAGATGGGACCCTATGTAAGAGGATAACACTTGCTTTTGAAGAGGAAAGTAAACTTTCTAGCAACATCTTTACGATATGTGAGTGCCAAAATTCTTTATCTTTTTTCAGTTTTTCTTAACCTTTTTACTAATCTGAATCTAGAAAATTTCATTTACATTTTCCCATCCCGAAAAAAAATGTCTTGTGATATAATTTTTTCATTTCATGATCATATGTAAATTAAATAATTGGTGAATAAAGGATGGAATAATTCCCCTCTCCTATTCTACCATGTTACATAATATAAAAAAGCAGTCCTCGCCCTATATAATTTTCGAATTTGATTAATCAAAACACGTGCGACAATTTCTAGATGATTAAAAATCATTTATATACCTTAATTTTGGCTTGTTTTGGATTATATATGACTAACAAATTAATTATTTTCTTGGCTGATGGGCTTCGAAGAAAATTTTGGATGTCCATTTTCGAAGAGGATGAGACCACAATTACTTTATTATGTAAATGGTGGCCTATTAGGTCAGCAGTTTGAAATATGTGGGTTAAAAATAAGATATAATTCCGACATCGGCCTTCGGGATGCTCTAGGAAATTTATATTTTCAATGAAAGTATCATCTGAAACAAAGGAGATACAAAAAAATTATAATTTAAAATATCTATTTCTCCTCACTCATAGTTCAAGCATCTGAGGAGGTGTAGGTTTACTTTTGAAATATTTTCTGATTAAAGGAGTTTTAAAAGGTGTACATTCCATTCAATATTCTATTCTTATTCTTATCTTTGCAATGGAGGAAAGTGCAGGCAGCTAGGTGAGAAGCCTCTACGATATTAAAACTCTCAAGTTTGAGGCATTTTCGCTTTATTTTAATAATGCCATCATCAATTCATTTAGAGAGTATGAACGGACTGATGATGGCATTATTAAAATAAGGCGAAAATGTCTCAAACTTGAGAGTTTTAATATCGTAGAGGCTTTTCATCTGGCTGCCTGCTCCTTTCTCCATTGTTAAATACATCAATCAACTTGACTTCGAATCCTCATTATCTAGTTTTTTAGCGACCCGTGTTTTTATTTTATTTCTCATATTCAATGGTTAGAAATACTATTCTATAAACGTTTTAATTTTAATAACAAGTATTTTTATATTTTAAAGGATTCTGATATTTCTAACATTCATACACTTTTGAATATAGGTTATATTCTATAAAAATAGGCAACGAAGTTGCAACACTTTCCCTCACTTTATTGCCATTGCTATCCTCTGGAAATATAAGATGGCCGTTCTACAACTCTGTTGAGTATGCAAGTCATGTCTTGTTGATTTTTGTTATTTTTCGGGTTATATTGTCTTTTCTTTAATTGATTTTTAAAAAAGTCAAAGAGATTAAATAAAATTTCAGTTTTTTCTCTATGATGTATCTTTATTATCTTATACAGTCGGGGGTCCTGGCCTAGGCGAAGAGGAGTAGCCACCAAAATCTCTGTTTACAAGCAAGACCGAGCGCTGGATGGGTGGCCCCCAAGAAACAAGAGCGTTGCACGGTTGCCGGAAGCCACCGATAATTTCATTTTTCAACATTATATATATTGGTTAAGTCTTAATGGCCATAGCAGCCGAAAAAGATTATAAATTAAAATAAAAAAAAAAAAATTATCTTATACCCGATTGTTTTTTTCGTTTTTTTAGAATATCACTCCTACTCAACAGATTGTTATGAAAATTGGCCCAGGGGTAAACATCTTAATTATTATCACGGAGTTTCAAAAGATTTGGCCCAGCGGATGCTAAGAAAATTATGGTGTGTGATAAATATTGGAGGTGGGGGAGCATTTTTTACAGCCCCCTTCGGACTGATTCGCTTTAAATTTTAATACCTTCTTAGGCACTTCTAGGGCTTTAAAGTTATTAAGTTTCAGCCTTTTCCGATCATAATAATAAAATAAAAGCTGCATAAAGACACGCACACACATAAGTACATACCCACATAAAGATTTTTTGCATTATTGGGGTCTTCTTGATTTGAAACGCAGATATTTTAAAAAATTAGGGAGTTAAACTTTCCCATTACTATTATATATAGAGTAGAATATTAAAATGAGACACAATAATAACTATAATATTCTAGTAATTATTATTTTATTGTGAAAAGTAGTCAATATTATTTTCAAAACAATTTCACAATAAAATTATTTGAATATTATTATATATTTATTTATTATATTATATTATTTATTTCCTTTTAACGCTCTTATTGATAAAGCCTATAAAGATAATAGTAAAGGAAAATAAAATATTAATAAATATGAAAGCATACTTACTCCCTTGGCTAGTCAAGATCCGCCCATTAATATAAGAAAATGGATAAAATTTAAGAAATGAACGAACTAAATTCTTTTCATTTTCTTCGAAATGATCATCAGTCAGGAGCAATGTGTCACAACCAAAAAGATATTTTTGGGACAAATCTTTAATCAACTCAAGAATTGGGAATTGAACAATTTGTTCATCGATCACTGAACCTAACTGAAGACAGAGATTAGTTTTGCAGCTTTTGCTTTGACCAAAAATTACTGGTCGAACTTTCATAGAATTCCAATCAATGTTTACTTCGATAACCGAATAAACGAAAAATAATTTAATCAATATTATTATAAGAAAAATTAAGGACTTCATTTTATTTAAAATACTATTAACAAACAATCTTAAGCTATCAAACAGTATGAATTCTCTTTAAGCCGTACAAATGTCAGATTGGAATTTTGTTAACTTATTAAGAACACCTGCCTTCATCAAAAAATCAAAGCAATCATTTCAAAGGAATTGATTTGGAAATAAGAAAAGTAAAAATAATAGAAATAAAAAAAGAAATGAAAAATTCTGTTTAATTATTCAAAAAAGGATCAATTTTTTTTATAAATATATGAGATACTTCAAAGTTCGTAGAAAATTTTAATTAATTAATTAATTAAAAATTAAATTAGTAATCCGTCAACTATTTCAGGAGTCTTCAAACTTTTTTGTCTGTGGGCTAGATTGGCATAGGACGAGAGACGCATTTTTCGGATCAATCAAATTACTCCATATATTATTAATTAGTATTATTATTAATTTAAAGAAGTGACTTGTTTATCAAATAAATCCTTTATCCTCTATTTTGATTTAATATAAATATTTCGAAAAGTATGTTTATAGAGATTTACAAATATGGAGTATTTTAGAATAATCATCGATCTAATTTTAATTTGGGGACCCCAGATCTATTTTGATGATAAAAATATAAAATATATATAAATAAGAAAATAATTTAGATTACTCAACCTTTTGTCAAAGATTTTTAATATTATATTTGTGAAACGGTTTTGGGAATGGTAAAAATTTATTTACCTATTTTTTTGGTTGTCGGATCCCAAAATTTGCCCCTTGGAAGTATCTGACCTTTTGTAGGTGTTTCGGGCTGCTATCATACTTCATTTTTTTTTTTGAGTCCCAATTCGTATTCCCCAAGATTGTTAGATTTTATTTAATGCCCCTTTTAGAGGAGGGAAATATTCCGGAGAGGTTCAGTCACTTGGAAAATCTAAGAGCAACCCACCAATCCACAACCCTTAATCCTCTGAAATATCATTTTCTGCTGTTTCTGAAACATTGTTCTCAACAGATTGAGAAAGGCTGACTCATCCAATTATGATTATTATATAATTAAAGAGAATGGTTGAAGACTATTTCGAAAAGTTGAAAAGAAGACATTATAAGAAATATAGGACAATGAGATGAGTAGAGTTGGATCTTATCAGTTCCAATATCATTTTAAAATAATAAATAATGAAATTTTACTAAAAATCGATCTATTAGAATTTGTGAATTATCTAAAGGTAGATGCTGAGAAAAAAAAATTTAAAGAATTGTCGATATTGAGAAGAAAGTTTAAAAACGATTAATAACATTTCTCTGTCCTAAGTTTACTTAGACTCTGGAGTTAGTCATATGAATTAAATTTTATTCTCTGTATATTTGGCAAAGACCTTCAGTTAAGTCTGGTCCCTAAAACAGATTTAATTAAAGATCATGAGTTGTACAGGTAGTATCTGTAACTATAAATGAATGTGAAGTAAATTTTTCAAAGTATTTATAGTTAAAAATAGATGGTCGTCCGCTTCAAAACTTGGAAAAAAAGTTTTTTTGTTAAGACACTGAATGTTAGTCCACTTTAGGTAAAAGACCCAAATAATACTAAGTTGAAGTTTATTTGATGTATTCTTTTTCACAAACACTATTGACTATTTCTGCTCTAAATTGTGAAATATTTATAAAGGGAAGTCGAAAAAGTTTCCGTCGATGTTGCCGATTGATGGCTTTAAAGTCGTTTAATTCTTGTAATATAAATCGCAACGGGTTATAATAGGCGTATTTCATAGATAATTCTAGAAAAAAAACGGTTAAAATTTGTTTATTCAATCTAAAGTTTTTCCGTTTTCAAAATGAGTGCAAATAAGGAAGAAATTCTATTTCGGTTAAAAAGATTTGTGCCGTATCAGAATGAAGAATGGTTCGCTCCATTTCATTCTGGAAATTTTGATGTCAAAGATGCATCTCGTTATGCCCGCCCATTTACTGAAAAAGAAGATGATATCATGTAAAAAGTGAATCAAGACCATCACATAAGCAGCCTTCACATCGCTGAGGAACTGAAATTTCATTCAGTTTTAAACCATTCGCAAAAGGCTGGATACAAAAAGAAGCTCGATGAACGACACGATTTAACAGTGAAAAATTTAATAGACCTAGTTTCCATCGGCGAATCACAGCTGAAACGAAACGTAATGTGTGAAAAAGATCGCGGTGGAAGGAGATTGGGACAGAGTGGTCAGGATTTTCGCCAAGAAAGGTGATATTGTGTGTTTCATAGTATTGGAAGGGAATCGTATATCATGAGGTGCTACAACCTGGTCAAACGAATGATTCTGATCTTTATTGTCAACACTTATTACACTAGATTACAGAAGGCAATTCAAAGAAAGCAGCCGGAATTGATCAACAGAAAAGGAAATATGTTCCATCATGACAACGCCAAACTACACTCATCTTTGACGATTCGGTAAAAATTGAGAGTTGGTTTGGGAAGTTTTTATGCATCCACGGCATAGTCCAGTCTACACTTTGTTTCGTTTTCTGCAGAACTACCTTAATGGTGTAAAATTAACTTCAAAAGAGCCCTGTGAAATTTTTCGTCTAGAATCCGCACAAGTTCTATAGTAACGGGCCCATGGTTTTACCAGAAAAAAGGCAAAAAGTCACCGATCAAAATGGTACATATTTGGTTTGATCAAGTTCACTGGAAATAAAAGAAAAGTGCGTTTGAATTTTGCGTAAAAATCTGTTGACTACGGACGGTTCCGACTACCATTTATTTTCAAAAAAAAAAAAAATTATAAAACAAATAAATTTACCTTATTTGGAGAGATAAAAAAACAGGATGATATTAGGGAAAATTTTCATTTGGATAAGGAGAGAGTGTTATCATTTTCACCTGAAACAATCAAGATAAATATTAATTTTTCTTGAAATTTTATTCAATTTCAAATAAACAAAAATACGATTAAATTAAATAAATACATTTGAAAATAAAATTGTAATACTAAACAGTTTTTTTCTTTTTTTTTTTTTAATATCATATATAACTTTGTGTTAATGAATTACATGCTAACAGTATCAGTATTATTATTATTATTATTATTATTATTATTAATATTATTATTATTATTATTATTATTATTAGTTTTATTATAATTATTTGTTTCTCAACATGAAATAGGGGTCGCTATTTAAGACATACTTCTCGGTCGGAAAAAACGCTACATTTTAATACTTTTATATATATTTACTGTACGTGTTTTAATTCTCGTTACGCCGCGCTAAATACAATAAACATACACACACCACATGGACAAAATATGGGATTATATATATATTTATATTTATTTATAATATTCACACTTATTCTTAAAAAATATCATTTATCAATTTATATCCGAGAAATTAAAAATAAATATTTCCTTATTTTCAAAGCAATGTATCCATCTATTTTTTTTTAATATACAAATTAATATATATATATATTTCCTACTATAGAGCTTAGAGAATTTTATTCCATGGCCCAATATCAATAAACCAACAAGTGTAAATTATAATATCAACAATCTTAATGACAACAAAATTATAAAATATATAGTGTATATATATAATGAGTGACATTTATAACACTTGCATACTTTAATTTTTTTTTTCTTAAACATATATAATATATATTTAAAATATATGTTTTGGAAGGTAAGTTTATTTGCCTTAAAATATTTTATGTAAAAAATTTTCGGTCCCTTTTATTATTTTTTATTCCTAGTCTTTTTTTTTGAAAAAGGGAATGAAGAAATAAATATTTTACATCTATATATAAATTTATACAATATTTGAGACGAAGAGAGATACAGAATTCTAGGGCTATTTTTTAAGAAAGGTCCGTTTTAAAAATAAAAATAAATAGAATATAATTTCGCCTTTTTTTCAAATTCTACATACACTTTCTTTTATTTTTCCTGTTTGGTTCCAGTATGCCTTACAACTAAACTTTGAATACCTTCTTCAAAGAAGTTTGCCGCCTGTTGTTGAAGTGCTTGTCGCAAAGGTGGTGCTTCATATACCGAAAAAAAAATCCTTACAGAGGCTCACAAAAAAGATAGAACCATGCCATGATCTTTTTGACTAGTTATATGAGAAAAGGGATGGGTTGTTGAGTCAGGGAATGAAACATGAATATCGCATATTACTCCTGATTTAAAGCCAAAATAACACTGTCAAAGCGCAAGATCATAGCAACTGCGTTTTGGGAAATGGCATGGTTTTTTGCTAGTGAAGTTTTTACCACGAGGAACAGGCGATAAACTTATTTGAAGAAAGTATTTAAAGTTGGTTGTTGAACAAGAAAACTATGTGGAAAAATAAAAGAAAATATGTAAAATTTTAAAAATGAGTTTCGAAAATATATTCTATTGTTTATTTTTATTTTTAAAACGGTCCTTACTTAAAAAATAGCCCTCGTAATGACTTAATTTAAACAATTAATTTTTTAATAATTTATATAGATCGGATGTGGAAACTATAATTTATTAACTCATATTAAAAAAAAAAAAAACAGTCGAATTCGGGCCTGTGTATTGGTTCTCTTGTTAAACTAAAGTTGGGATCTATGAGTGCCAATTCCAAGATAGGTGTTCGTTTTTTTTTTTTTTTTTTTGTTGATATGAGTCAATAAATTATATTTTTATTATAGTTATACCCTATTTTTAAATTAAAAAAAATCAAAATTATAATTTTCATTTTTAATTACAATACATTTTTAAAAATGCCTGCGTAAACACTAGAGATTGTCAAGTCAATCAATTTTCGACGCAATAAACTTAATTTTCACTCATCTTAGGCCATCCTGGCAGATATTTTATAATAAATTGAAAAAAACTTTTTTTTTCTTGAGAAGAGCAATCTTAATTCTTGTAATATAAACCTACTACAAAAATGAGGTAGGTGGGCAGAGCAATTTTGGTTAGTGGGGACTTTTCCTTTGTATTATCTATCAGCTCTTAGATTATTGGTCATTTCGTCAGGGATTGTGAAAAAAACAGAATTGAATGGCTCATCTCTCGGGAGAAAATATTGTTATTTTAGAGGAATTAGTGTGTGCCACAATGGATAAAGTAATTGAAAAACAAAATAATTTCGTATTTAAATTAATTTGTAATATCTTTCTACTTATTGCAATTCTAATAATATTATTATGAAATAAAGGATCAAAGGAGATATATAAGTCGCTCTATATTTGAATCTATAATGTTGAAACGTTTGTTTTATTAAAATAACGCCAACTTTAGTCAATTTTGAGTGTGACATTTGAATATACAATCTTTTCGTTTTTTCAATAAATTGAAACAGTTTAGTTTAATTTGCAGAGAAACTTCTGATCTCCTTTGGCTTCTCTCCAATTTGTTGGGATTCTAGAGCTATCTGCTCTACTTAACTCAAAATATATTTGTTGTGCCACTCTCATATTTAGATATATATTGACAGGCATTTTGTTATGAGAGCTTTATATATATAAAAAAAAAAGAAACATTTCATAAGTATGTAATTTTGATACCAAAGAGTGAAAATTTTTTCAGTCCATCTTATATACCATAATTTTGCAAATATTTTGTCTGTCACACTTAACGTATTTCATCTTTAGCCAAGTTTGAAAAATATATTGTCTGAAAACAATCTTTATTTCCTTTGCAGTTAAAATGAAATGAAGTTAGTCGAAATATTTGCATAACAATGAATGGTTAGATAAACATGATTGGTTTTATTCTCCTAACGTCAAAAATAAGATTAATCTTGATTCTCTTCTAACTCCTAAAAGAATTTATTACGGGTTTATATATTCCTCGCCAAATGAAGCATGACTTTATTCTTGTCTAGGCTTATAATTTAATGAAATAATTATTGAAGCAACAACCTTAAAATATATTGATGAAATTAATATATATTGTTATAAGACAAAATCTATCTTAAAAGAATAATTATTAAACATGTTATTAACAAATGAGGAAAAAATTTAAATAATATTCTTCGTGTTCTAAATTACAGAAAAAACTAATTTTTAAAGAAATATAGAAATTATGTTTTGGTTTTCAGGCAAATAACCTTTATAAAAAGGAAAAGATATTTATAAAAAATTCTAATATTAAATATCTTTCCCTTTTTTTTTACTTTTCTTAATTTAATTATTTATACCGACATTAACACTTGTTATGGTACACTATAAATATCACTTTAAGATGGCTTTTTGCAGATTTTAGCAGTGAAATGACAAATTGTAACCATGCTAGCCAAGCCCAGAGAAAAAAAAGTTTTTTTGAAAAATATTAAATAATATATCAAATATAGCAACGATAACAATTATATATATATATATATAAATATATATATATATATATTTATTTATTATATTTGTAATAAGCTTTTGAGATTTTAGTTATAACCTATATGTAATGTACGTAATGTTATCACCTGACATATTTGTATCCATCATTATCATAAGGATCCTTATATTTTTGATGTTTTAATTAATTCATATTATATGGCACAGATTATAAATCCACGGTATTTATTTTTTGGTTTTTTTTTTTTTTGAATTCTTGAATAATTATCAGCTATTTACAGAGCATATTTTTTTGCACATAGTGAATGTCCCTGGCCTATGTACAGCTAAAGTCAAAACAAAGTTTTTCCTTTTCCTAAATATTAAAAAAAAAAAAGAAAATGAATCTAATTTTAATTTAAAAAAATATATTAATTATAATATAGGCTCAAATTTTGAAAATTATTTTTGACTAATAAAAACAAAATGGTTTTTTGAATTTGTTATTTGCAAATAATTTTATTTTTAAATTTTCTATTTCACTATTTATTAAAAAAAAAAAAAAAAAAAAAAAAAAAAAAAAAAAAAAAAATTTTCCCTTTGTGTTTTATTTTTGAGAATAGATTTTTGTTTGAGGAAATTTAATTTATTTTTTTTTAATTATAATATAAGCAGGGCATCCAATAGTCCCGGGCAGACCCAAGAATCCGTGTATAGCGCCCCCATTAGCCTCCATCCTATAAATTCACCCTTTTTTTTAATATAGTTAACTATATATATATTTGGCCTGGGTGACTGCCTGATTATCTCCTCTTTCTTAATTCCGCCCTGATTAGATCTTTTTATGAGTGGATTTTTAATAATTTAAAAAAAATAAAAAAGATTTTTTTATAAATGTTTTGGGACTTACAAAATCGAATACTGCTCTCAGAAATTATTTACAGAATTATTTTATTTTAATATTATCTTTGCCAGGACTTTACGAAAGCTCTTTTAAATTTTAAAAATTACTTGAATAGATTAATTTTTTTTTTTAATTTTATCAACACATCAAAAAAAGAAAAAGAGATTGTAAAATGAATTACTAACTTTTCATAACTTTAGGAAATTTTAAGAAAAAAAAAACTAAATTTATAAAATTAAATTTTTATACTAAAGATTTTCAGAACATGTTTAGATCGGTCAGTTTCGATACAGTTCAGTATCTACGCTACGCAGTATCGTTTTAAATTGCTCCTGAACTGGTCCAAACCGAACCAACTTATTCGATTAATGGGCTTGATTTATTTGTCACAGCCAACAAGTTTTTGGTTCGATTAATTTAGAATTGAAATTTAAAATCATATGAACTGAGCCGAATCTAATTAAACACATAACTTCATGTTCTGAAATAAACATATAATTAGCAAAATTTTTATTTTAATTCTCATTCATTGATTGGAAAAAATATATTAGCAAACATTGAAATTTTTAAATTAAAATTTTTTGAATGGAAAAATTAAAAAAATTTAAGTTAATCTTATGAAACCTAAAAAAGGTTATACATTTATACATATCTTAATTTAGGCATTTTATTTTTCGGCTTCAGTATCATTTTTCAGGCAGAAAATATTTTTTCTGAGCCTTTGTTAAATGGGGCGCCTGGCGCTCGTTTAGCGAATAAAAAATAAATAATTTTTTAATATTACTATATTCTTATAAAAATATTATTCAGTTATTTTTTAATAAGTTTATATATACATGACTAGAATGACTCCATTTATGTTTGATACCCTTTTTTCAGAGTTATCATGGAAAGTTCAACAAAACAAAAATGTTAAATAAAATTTCTTAATATTAATCCTACTAACTAGGCCTGTATTTTATATTATTTTTGCTCTAAAATTGATCTTTTAGTATAAATGAAATTCTGAATGCTGTAGTAGGTATATTTAAGGAGAAAGAAATTAGTATAAGAAATAAAAGAAAGGCTGCAGGTGTCTTTTGGAAGCTAGGGAAGTAAGTAGAGGTAGGAAGGCTTAGAGAAAGATAGTAAATGCTTCTTAATAAAGATTAGCATATTAAACTATAAATTTTTGCTTTTTGACTTTGTGTGAGTATATGACTTACCCTTTATAGGGAAAGGACAAAGAAAAATGATCAATTTAAATTCAATCAATTGATAAAAAAGATTTTCATACTAATATAGGAATTAA
>JAAAKE020142259.1:0-13366 GCA_010014785.2 Anisolabis maritima
CCAAGGCTAACTCTTTACAAAAGGAAAAGAAGAAATCTAGGTCTTTCATTTTTTTCAAGCAAATTCCGTTTTTGGAAAATTCTTAGACCCTCTCTCCTATATTGAAAATAGATAAAAATGTGGTGAGGTGTAGTGATTGGTAATGCAAGCGGCATTTTTTGGCTTTCAGTTTTATAAATTGGGTAATATTTCTGTTATTTAGAAAACGACAGGGCTATAAATTATTTAAATATCAATATAACTGTTGGTGAAGTGGTATAAAGAGTTTTCATTTGGATACTAAATTAATCCTTTTATTATTGGTATAAAGGATATCAATATTAAACTTTTTATTCTATTTTGACCTTTTCTCTCTAGACAGGAGCTCTGTGTAGGTGATATAGAGAATGGGAACTAGTCAGTGCGTCATTGAATAAAAAATAAAAAAGACTGTCATAGAGAAAACAAGCAATGCCAGTCCTAGTTCGGACAACTCATACTTGCTAGTGTCTCTCTAGATGTGGATTCCTTCGGGAAAATTATATATATTAGTCAGATTTTCAGATTTATCTTTTGGAAAGAGCTCAATCTTTTTTTTTCTGTTATCTACCTGAATCGATTCTCTAACTGAATTGTAATTTGAACATCTGCGTTGAAATAGAATTGTTTTTCATTTATTCTCTCTTTTTTTTTAGCGAAGGGAACTAATTTTATTCTCTGATAAAATCTAGAAAATTAATAAATAATTCTAATTTGAATTAAAAAAAGGTGATTTAGTTTTTATATATCTTATAATTAGAAGAATTTAAACTCAGATTTAAGGTTTAAGTTAGAGCTATTTTAATATGTTTGGACTAGAGCAATTTTTTAATAAATGTGTAGACCTAAGGTCGAAATTTTTTATCATCCTCTAAATATTCAAGACTATTTGACGTTATTATTATTTTTTTTATAATTTTCCTTTATCAAAGGAGCAAAAGCTTTAAATAATTTTTTGTTATTGTTATAATAATCTCTCATCATTTCACCAATGTTTTTTCAATACACTGCTACAAAATATTGATAGTTTTTAAAAATGATTTAAAATTAATAAATAAAGTACATTTTTAGTTTATATACAACGTTTCGGCCATTCATTATGATGGATTTCAAAAAATAATTTCAGATACAGATCAGAAAAAATGTTACATTTAAAGAGCCATATTCTGAAGTGATTTTCTAGAATGTAACATAGTGATTTGTAACTTAGTTATACGTGGAGAAACCAACAGAATGAGTGACTGAAACATTGTATAATACAAAGAAACCAGAGTTATGAAAAAAATATAATTTATTTATTAATCACAACTGTGATAGCTTCAATTCCAAAAAAATGATGACATTTTAATTATAAATATATTCATATAGAAAAATAAAATATATAAAGTGAAATATAAAAATCCCAGAATAGACGTGTAAAGGACACCGAAATCTACCAATTTTCCCAATTAAAGAGTAAAAGAAGGGTGTCGAATAATCGCAAAAAGGTTACATTCCATTAAAGACAAGTAAAAAAGCTATATCATATAATAGAGGGGGGGGGGTGTCGAAGTGGACTGTTATAAATGAGACATGTTAATAAACCAAAATATATAATACTTGATTTAAACAGAAATAAATTTTTTTTATCCCTGAGCATCGAGGAAAAACGAATAAATTCTGTAAAAAGAGACATGAATTTTTTTTATCATTTTCTATTGGACTCTAGGGCGATATTGGGGAACGTCACAGTCTGGAATTTTGTAAATAAGATTTATTTCTCGGGGATTTTATTCTTATCTTAGCTCTTATCAAGATTTTCATAGGATTTATTTTATTTAATTTAATTTTCAACTCGTTCAAAGAGAGAAAAGTTTATTAAAAATAACATTAAAAAACAATTAAAGTGTTTTAAAAAAAACCGGTACCTCGTTTGTTTTTAAATGCATTTTTTATAACTAAATATATAAAATGAAATCTCTTTAAAGATTAGCATAAAAATAATTAATGTTTTATGTTTTGTTAATTGTATTTAATGGATAATAATTTTTAATATAGATTGATAAATTGAAGTGAAGAAATTTAAAGCCATAAAAGAAAGACAAATAGCTAGGGATTATTTAAAAATGTCCCCAGTTTAACATCTGATATTGATTCATAGCTAATTGATCATTTAATGACAAAAGAGAATGTAATTTTAGTTGTTTATTTATTTATTTATTTATTATTAACGGTCAATATGTAAGAATTAATATACTGTAGCGAGAAAAGGTGAAAAGAAAAAAAATCAAATTTGTTTTGAAGAAAATCGAAAGTGGTCTCTGCAGCGCCGCCCCGGGTTCCATCTAGCGGTCGAAGAAAGAAACCAGAGCTGAGAATTGCAAACGCTCCTCATGATGGCATCATCGGCTGGCAATTTCCTTCCCACAGGGAAAAATAATCTATTCGAATTACACTTATTTAAAAGTAAAATCAATTTTTTTTTTTTTTTTTTTTTTTTGTTATTCAGGAAGTTTATTTTTTTAACCCCTTTAAGTTAATGAAATTCAAATTATTTACTCTCGCCCTTTCTCTTTCTTTTGATAATTAATACATATTTCTGTAGTGTTTGGGTAATTTTTTTATTGAGGAAAGGGTGAGGGGACTTCATTTACTTATTTAAATCCTAAATGAAATATATACAGTGAATAAAAAAATAGGAAAATAAAAAAAATGATAAAATAAATCAACGATAAGCTTAATATCCTTTATATAAGGAATTTAGAAGGGTAAATCTAACGAAAGTTCAACTTCTATATAAACCTCTTATCTGTCAGCATTTATGCATAATATTATATAAATAAATAAATATAGATCCATCATGGTTATCATATTAATTAATATCCATTTGGTACTGTAGACTTGGATATTACCAAGCAAAATATTGAGCAAAATACACATTTGCCCCGCTGCTTGAGGCAAGGAACTAAACTAAAAATACTCAATTTTTTTTTAAATTTGGAATCTAATATCATAGTTGAAAATGTCCGTGCCTGGGGCTCGAATTTGCCTAGTACCTCATGAAAGTATGTACACAATGTTCATAATACAATATATGTTAAATATATATGTATAGAAGAATATAATAGTAATATTATATTAATAATAACTAAATAATTATTAATTAAAAATAGGCCGATTAATTTTTATAATTTTTACAAATGTTAATATTTATTTAATTAAATATAAATAGAAAAAGAAAATAAATATTAAAAATCTGGTATGATGGTCGCACATCACACAACTTTCTCTTATCTAAGGTAAGGAAAATTTTGTAATAAGTTGTTACACCAGATTTTTTTGCGTCGGGCGTTCTAGATCTTCCTAAAATCATTTTGAGAAAAGTTTCAATAAAATTAAACAATTTCTTTGAATGAAATTTTATTTGATTGCATTAGTAAGGTAGAGTTAATAACAAATATTCTCTTTTGTAAATAAAATGACACAGGTTAATTATTTCAAATTTTTTTGTGAAAAAAATATAAAAGCTAGATACAATATGCACATAGTAAATTTTTCTATTGTTCATTAAACATTTTATCGCTCTACAAATATTTTTTTTAACTTTATTTTTTTTTATATCGTGTATTTAATGAAAATTAGTTATGGGTGAATGAATTGACTTCCTGTTAAATAAAAAATACATTTATTCTATTGATTAATATTTCTATTGAGTGGATATTTTTTGTATATCTATTGATCAATCATATTTAATATGGGAGTAAAATAGAATTTATTCATTATAAATTTATCTATTATTATAACTATTAAAATAATAAAATAGAAAAGAAATGATATGTAAAAAGTAATAAAGCTTTTACTGTTTCCATTTACATTTTTTTAAATTTATTTTTATTTTTCATTTCTTTGTTTATTGCGTTTTGTGTTAGGATTTTGAACTATCTGAAATGACTTTAATAAAAATCTTAATTTAGATATTTGTTTAATTGTATTGTATGTATTGTAATTTGTAGAGATAATAGTTGTTCACTTATTCGGGGGTTTATAACTTTTGAGAGGATGGGTGATATCGACGAGTAATCCGGCCTAAGATTCTTATGTTCTCTTTCTGCCACTCTTTCCCCTAAATATATGTCAGGCTGTGCGATGGTCCGACTTGTTCTCCTCTTGGTTGCATTTTTTTTAATGCTGGTCTCAAATCAAACGAATAACACAACGACATAGAAATAATAAATAACCAACATGTATTCAAATACAATAGCGTTATTAGTTCATATTAATTAGAAGCAAATTATTTAACAAAATTGTATAGTTCAAGGAGGAAAGCAAACTATTGGGTCTTGAATGAATCCTGCGTCAGCTCAAAAGGTGAAAGTTAATTAACCTATTATTATAAACGTCAAAGGATTATTATTATTATTATTATCTATAAATTTGCAGGAGATATAGCCGATATCTAAAATAAATATGCCCTACTTTATCCAACAATAAAGTGTCTACAAATTCTAAAAAATTTAGTTTTGACGGTGACTAAAATTGTTTATAGAAAAGAAAAGAAAATATTTGAAGGTGAAAGAAGTATTGGAAAAAATTTTCCCAAAACTTCTAACTCCTTTTTATTTATATATTTAAACCTGACCCATGGATTAGTAACAAGGCTTTACATTTCATATTCCAAAGGACATGATTTCGTTTCTTTGATCAAATTAATAGAAATCCAATTCTTCTTATTCGTTTTATAATAACAATAGAATTAATTATCCCGACGCAAGGAATCCCATTTTCCCATTTTTTCTGGTCTTCCTAATTTTTTAAAATTTGTATCTGATGATTAGCCGGGCAAGATTGATTCTAATTAGTCCGGATAATTGAGATTCTACTGTATTTTAGAATGCGAGCTACATGGAAGCTTTTTTTTTTTTTTTTTAAGAAATAAGATGCCTTATATTCAATTTATCTTATTCGATTGATTAAATGAGAAAATTGATTATTTAAATACTAAATAAACATTTATTTATCTAAAAATAAACAATCAGCCAATTTCTAAGAAATATTTCTTTTTCGCTCATGAATACTAATTTCATCTTAAATTTAAATTTACAAGCTATATTTCTTGAGCAGTTTTTATTTTTAGAAAGTTTGCTTTGAAGGCGTTCTCTTGGGCCATTAATTGTCTACTACTTTACAATTTCCATTTAAAAGTTTCATCCTCTACAAGGAAGGGACAGAAAGAGGAAGAAAGAATTAAGTGGGACTTAACGAAGGGAACAGGTTACAGTTTATTTTAAGAAAACAAAATTACTGACCCCAATTTAAATATATGATTATCGCTGTAGAAGGATGAATTATTTGCATATCTCTAGGAAGAGATTCGATAAAAAAGGAATATAAATACTATTTTAATTTTAAAAAACTCGATACTTGGTATCATCCTGTTACTTTAGTAATTTTTTAAATAAGCTTAGAAACATTTTTTTATTTCTTTCTATTCTTTTTCGGTTTCTGTGGCTATTAAACTTTACAATTATATTATTGTAGTTGTAATATTCAATTACCAGCGGTTGATTGACACTCTTGTTCCTTAGGGTCACCCATCCGTGGTTCAGCAGTGATTGGCCTTGCTTGCATCATTGATCTTGGTGTCTGTCCCTCTTCGCCTAAACCGGCCTAATTAGAATCTAATTTCGGTTTAGAAATGTTAATAAATTATGGATATAAGTCTAATCCACTATTAGTGATTATAAGTGGTTAGTTATATTCATTGGTTAAGTGATGA
Organism: Anisolabis maritima; assembly: GCA_010014785.2. Lineage (NCBI taxonomy): Eukaryota > Metazoa > Arthropoda > Insecta > Dermaptera > Anisolabididae > Anisolabis > Anisolabis maritima. The sequence continues at coordinate 5,774 of JAAAKE020142259.1, forward strand.
CTAACCCAAATTTCACGTTTCCTTCTTAATTTTTCATTTTTTTACTTTTTTTTTATATAGAGCATTCATTATATGAGAACTATGCCTATCCAAACACAAACTCTCGCAAATTTGTTTTATCTTAAACGATATATTGACTGGATTTCACAGTCTATGGGGCGTCATTTGAAAATCACTATTTCAAACAAAGCCCTATCAGCATTATCTCTTTGGAAACCTCTTTAGACGGGCGATGTGTTCATCTCTAAGAATATATTATGTCTTCATATAAAAATCGAAAATTATTTATAAGAAATAATAAATAGACAAAAAATAAATCCATTTAAATCGAAAAATATTAGTTAAGAGATGCATGGTAAAAAATCATTTGAAATATTTAAATTTAATTCGTAGCCCTTTCTGTTCTCAGAATACAACTCTTACTTGTTTGTAATTTGTAATTTTCAATTTTCTCTTAAAAAAATAAATAAATAATGAATTATTTATATTTTTAGATTCTCTTTTATTCAAGCATAACTAATTTAGTTAATTAAATTTCAATAAACAATTTTTAGTATAGGTTTCATTCAATATTTATAGCAACCACAATTTGTTTATTCACATATGACACCTAGCATGTTTAATTAGCCCATTCGAATTTTATCATCTCGTTATTAAATTATGGTGAAAATAATTATTCCCACTTGTTTTTTTTTTTATCATACACATTAACTTTTTATTCAAACAATGAACCATTAATAATTCTCTTCTAATTATGTATTTTCTCTTTGTTCCAGGTAAGTGTCTTCAAATGAAGTTATGAATTCTTAATAAGAACTTCTATATAAGTAAGTTTATAAATTTATTTAGCATTTTCAATTTCTATTAGGAATTAATCTTAACTATTGTGTGTGAATAATTATACTTTTATAAATAACAATATAGTAAATAAAATTTTCTATAAACTAACTAGAGAAAATTATTAATCTATCTGTATGTTTTCTTTCTCTTCTTAATATATCATTTTATATTTGATATTAAAATCGAAATGGATTAATAAATAACTTTATTGAAAACTATTATATAATCTTATTTTTCAAATTACTTATAATTATTTTTTTTTTATTATAATTTCTCTGGTTCTCTGTTAATTAATTTTTTATCAGTTAATATTATTATTTTAAAATATCTATTTAATTGCAATTATAAAATATTTAAACCATTTTAAAAAATAGAGAGAGAGGAATGGACAGACAGTCAGAAATGAAAAAAAAATTCTCACATTTGTAGACGTTTCGAGCGACGATCGCATTCATCATCAGAACGTAAAATGAGTCAAAAATTTTATTAGGTCCTGATGATGAGCGCTCGAAATATCGAGAAATAAAAGAATTTTGTCTTCGTTCCTGGTCGTATGTAAATTCCACTCTCTCTACAAATGATCCAGCCATCAATATCTACTCATTTTGAAAAATTTTTGTCTTTTCTTCATTAGCATCTTTAATGGAAATCTTTAATTAGTAGGACATTAATAACTCCGTTGGTTTTAATGCTAGATAATTTAATGGAACTTTTTGATTATTATCCTCTCTCAAATATCCCCATTCATCATCTGCGAACTGATTCAATTAAATAATCCAGTAATTAGGATCCATTTGCACCTCCTCTCCTGAAATCGTTAGTGGAGAGAGATTTACTATATTACATTGATTAATAATTATTAATAATTTTTTAAAGGAACAATAATCGTAATTCATATTTTAGTAGGTTAATGAAAATTTTTTAAAAAATTTTAAATTTTCACCTTATAAAAAAAAATAATCTTTCATATTACTGTTAAATAGCTTTTATGAATATTTTTTTATCCCCATACATATTTTAATCTTTATGTTTATTAATTAAAATTGTTTAAAGGGGGATAAACTTTCTAGTTTACTACTTTTATTTTATTGATTATGTGAAGATTATTTTTTCGATAATACTCGTTGACTCTCTTATATATAATACTAAATATTATTTATACATAAAAAAGTTATTTTTAGTTTAATGATTAATCAACATTATTATTTTGGATATGAAAGCATATAATTTATTTTCTATTTTTAGTCTCTCTTTTCTTTATTTTCCATCTTATTGATAAATTTTTATTATACAAAAGGAAAAAAATTTATTTCGATACCATTTTGAATTTTTTTAAATATAAATATTTAAAATTAATATTAATATTGTGAATTTCTAATTAATGAGAAATAATTTTCTTCAAAAGTCGCGAGTTTCAATTTCTATCATGGATTCTTAAATGGAAATGATGAAGTTCCAGAGGTTTATTATCGTAGATGTTTTATAAAAACACACATACACATCAACCAAGTGTCTCTTTTTTCCCATTAGGGTTTAAAATATTAAAAAGTCAAGCAGTTGATTACATTTTATTTAAAATAAAACAAAATTGCGTTGTTTATGTTTCAACGGTTCCCAATTGCCGGTTACCGCCCTGGTGCCGGTCCGTCATACATTTTTGCCGATCCACAGTGAAATATTTAAAAAATTTAAATTAAGTTTTTAATGAGAATATGTCTTATTATAAATTTATTTTGTCCTGAACTTTTCATTTGTTATTTTAAGGAAATTATGGGTATTATTTATTTCAGGTTGTATTTGTTCTAGTTTATTTATTTTGAAAATTTTTTTCTTTTATTTTTTACCTTAACGATGCGCAAAAACATGTTACGTGTTTTCGCCGTCCGTCGAATGAAAAAGTTTAGAAACTGCAGGTTTATTTACTTATTTTGATTTGAATGGCTAAAAAATTTTAAATGAAAAACTTAATGGAATCAATAAGTAGACTATGGCCAGCCGGTAATACAGGAATAGAGAAAAAAGAAAAGAAACGAAGTTTTCAGGGCATTTCAAGTTCATATATTCGAACAGGAGTGATGTTTTGGATTTAGTTAGAATCATCATCAGGCTCAATGATCAAGCAACATTGCAGAGTCCTCTCATATGGAGCATCTCAAACATGAAAAATAATTTTTAACTTTTACGATTGAACTAGAGCCTGATGATGGTCCCAAACTAGGATCTAAACGTCGCTCCTGTTCGAATAAATGGGATTTTAATGAAAACTCTATTTTTTTCTTTTTCTTTCTTCCTGTAAAAAACTTAGTTAAAAAATTGATTTGCTTCAACCCCGTGGTCGAGAGATTAGAGGTATAGACATTGTCAATATTGCTAATCTTAAAAGCCAAGGGACGTGGTTTCGGACCCCAGCCAGTCTGATGAAAATTTGTTTAAACCAACTGGATAACAATTGACACAAATAATTATGCCTGGATAATTCTAGAGTAAATATTAAATGGTTATAGATGTTTAAAGTCTATATGGCCTCAGATGCCGAAGACTAAAAAAAATTATTTTCATCTTTTATTGTTTTTGAGATTATATTCTTTTTATTTTATTTATTTCAAATTCACATTATTTCTAACAACAAATAAAGTTATTGCTAGGGCATAAATTATGTAACCATATATTAATTGTTCTTTTCTAAAATTCCTGAAAAAGGGGATAATTTACCTTCTAAACGTCGAAATAAGTTATATTATTTTGAATGCAAAAATATTTAAATTTCTACTCGTCAAGTATATAAGACAAATTGATTTTGATAGGTAATTTTTAAGCTATAATTAATTATTATATTTGTTATAAATTAAAGTGACAAATGAAAAAGGAAAAAAAAGAATTAAATCCTTGACCCTCTAAAATGCATCAGACGCATCTATTCATCTATTGATTCTGCGAATGGAGGTTCTTAAAGGCGATATACTTTGTAGAGGACATAGAAAACCACTTTCAACATTGCATAATAAAAAACTCTTATTTTCTAAATTTGCAGGAAATTTAATTTCTTAATTAAAAATCTATTAATAGGATTTGCTAGATATTTTTTTGTATTTTTAATCAAATTTATTTTGTGTTTTTTCTATACGAATAAAGTAAGCTTTTATTGAAAATCCTTAGAAAAGCAATTGTCGAATCGTTGATCTATTTTGTGTCGAACCCAAAGCTATCTGATCATTTGCAAATTTACAAGACGATAGCGTCCTTTTGATTTTACTGCCACGGGCGATGCTCGATTCGTGGCGGCCTCCGACGGCGGCGCTTCCAACTAAACGGTGACGTCACGGCGCCGGCGTCGGCTCGCAGCGCATTGCGACACCGCAACGCCGCAGTGCGGCCCTTGGAGCCGCCAGATGATGGACACCCTGGCAATCATCAGTCATTTCGAAAATATTTTAACACCACTTATAAAAATCACAAAACAAAGCTAAAAAATTCCTCTATTCAACAATAAGAAATAAAAATAATTAACTCTAAAAAGAGTTAAAAAGACGAGCTAAATTTTTTATAACTAACACTTAAATATTTTTAAAAAAAAGAAATTTTGTTATATTTATTTATTTTTTAAAATAATGATATTTTAATCCGTGATCTTTGGACCATAAACTGTGTGGTTGTCCGCTAAAATCAATAGAGGGAAACTCCGCCCCCTAGCGAGAACGTCAGTTTCACCATTTGTCGATAGACTGCGCCACAAGGTCCAAAGAGCCTCAGAATACCTATATCTACACATTTCTATATAATGAAAATTAAAAAAATAAAAAAAAAAAAGGTACGATGATAAAGGCGGAGATGATAAAATCGACACTAACCTGTCAAATTGCAGAGACGCAAATGGGAGGTGTATGACCTGGTGGCAGCAGGAGCAGCAGCAGCAACGTCGTCGATGCAGCAATCCCCCCTGCCCCCATTGGACCCACCCGAAGGGGGCCGCGCCATCTTCGCCGGTCGATACCGGCTGGTTGCATGCATTGCAGGGGCAGACTGCTCCATCCCCCCTTATGATCCTCAGTCTAACTAATTGCCTTCTCCTTTTTTGCTCTCGATTGCCTCACAGAGAGATTCATGTACCCCTCCTCCTCTGCCCTTCCTGCACATCCAATCATTATCTTTTAATTAACTTAACCTTGATAGCGCATTGCCGCTGTTTGTTTGATGGTCAGACTATTATAGACATTGGTAACTATTTCACGATCTTTTGAAATTACTGATATTATCCCTTAAAGAAAGTTAAAAATCTTAATTTTATTTCATTGACGCTAATATTTTTTGTTTAGCTTACTTATAATATTAGAAAAATATTTATTTATATAACTAAAGAAAAAAATGGTTAGGTAAGGTTATTATAATTATAATTCAGTCTCTACCTATTAAAAATATTCCAGGATCTTCTCCCATAAATAAAACACCAATTTTTTTTTACATTTATTAATTTATTATTCTTATTATTTATACTCTTAGTTAATAAATTATTTAAAAAACATATTAGACCTAAAAAGCGGTTTGATGTTTGCCTATATTATGTCTTAAAGGTTCCTTAATACATCTTTAAAATGATATTGAAGACGCATCCTGGATACCAGAGTGACATAAGGCTTTATACTTTTTCATATTGTCATCAATACCGAGAAGGCTTTCATTTTTCATCCATACTTCAATTATGACCAAAGTGTAACTTCAAAAAAATTCAACACAAAGTCTATATTCACTTGTTAATATTATTATTATTCTATATATATATATATATTTGGTGTTTATATGGGGATAATGAATAAAATAATAAAATCTTTATATTAACATTTATTAATGTATTGTTCTCTTTAATTAATTATGATTTATATGAAGAACCCCATAAAGTAATAATTTAAATTTAGGAAAATTCACCTCTTTTTTAATATAAACATTATTATTTAAATTTTCAAATTTGAATATTAATTCACGTAACGTTGATTTTTGATGGGGCGATAAAATTTTTATAGGGTCTATAGGAATTTGTTTCTTCAAACAAAATATTTTTAGGGCCCATTAAAACAAATAGCTAATTAAAATTTTTTCTATAGATCCTACTACATCTTGTTTTTCCCTTCAGTTCAATTTGCCAAACCACTAATAAATATTTAATTAATCAATAATAATAATCATAGATTAATATGAATTTACATAGAGAAGTATTTACAAATTTATTATAAAATTTTTCTAAAGCTCTATGAAATTGAACTATAAACATTAAAGTTTAATTAAAGGAAACATCGATTTTTTCACATGGATATTAATTTTCAAAAGATGCTGATACATCGTATTGTGTGTAAGCTGATTAATCAATTGAAATGGTTAGATTATTTCAGAGTTTCCTAGTGGTGGGATTGGCAATAAAAATCAAGCTGATACGACGCCATATTCCACGATCAAACCAGATATTCTGGGTGATTTAAAAACTAAATTTCAAATTAGAGTTCCTAAAAGGCATCTTCATTTTTGGTTAATTTTGAAAATTTTCTTCTGAAGAATCCGGTAAAATTCTTTAAAAATGAATTATTGTTTAAAAAAACAAGAAAAAAAGAGTGTACAACAGACATATATAAACAGAGGCATCAACAAATCCCAAAACAGGAGGCTAAAGATTTGTTAAAATCTTCAAGTCGAAATGTTGCATGAAGTTTTCGTTCAGGATCAGCGAGGAAGCTTATAATTCAAATAATAAATAAATAATAATAATTCAAATAATCTAAAATATATCTAAATAAAATTAATTATGACCCATGATGACGAAGAGATTTAAAAAAAAAAAAAGTAAAGTATAATTAAAAATCAAAAAAAAATTTTTTTTGCCCTATCCCTTGGTGCAGAGCTAGATGTCTGGCTTCACGTACAAAAGGTCAATAGTTCGCTTCCCGTCCTGCGCGATTGGCTGTCAATTAAAATAAATAAATAAGGACTGAGCGTAAATGCCCTCCGATGCCGAAAAAGACTTAAAAAATAAATAAATAATATGGAGATTTTTTTAAAAGATTTTTATTCATTATCACACTAATGTGAAGCAATTAATTTACCTTTTATTTTAATCAGAATAAATTTTTGTTTAATTTATAAAGAAAATAAAGAATTTAGTCTCTTTAAAGTTGTAAACAAAATGTCGAGAGAAAAATTTTACAAATTAGCAATTTGTACGAAGTTCATTAATACGCATTTTAATTAATTTTCATTGTTTCGTTTCTTCTATCTCGGCTAATTTAAAGAAAAAAATTTAAATTAAACAAAAGTTTGATTATATTTGATATTATTTTATGCTGTTTGTGATGTTGAAAGAAGGCAGTAATCAATAATTGGGTCTTGGCATCCTCGCCTAGCAATAGAAAAAATCTCTTGTCTCAAATTCGGTGAACACAATAGAAAAGCAGCCAAAAGCCTCTCAACTCGATTCCTGGCTTATGATTCACTCTCTCCCTCATTTCCCTCATTTCTTGGCACTTGGACCTCTCAATGTCATGGGTTTTCTCAAATAATCAGTGTTAAATTTCTTTTAAATAAAAATATTTTTTTCTTTGTTTTTATTGGCATTTTATAAAATGTCATAACAGTTTATGTTCATAATTATTCAAGCAGATTTGTGGCTTTCAATTTTATATATTTATTTATTTATATATAAAGAAGTAGTTTGTATGTAAATGCATACTTAGTCTAGATATTATTATCATTCATCTTGGCTCTAAAAAATTT
>JAAAKE020142281.1:2937-13365 GCA_010014785.2 Anisolabis maritima
ATTTTATTTTTTTCACAAAACGAAAAAAGTCACTTTTTTTTTTTAAATTAAATCTGTCAAGAGAATTTAAAGATTTTTGATAGCGAGTAATTTATTTGAAAATAATAATAATTATTATTAAAATAATCACATTTTGAAAAGAAAATGTTTCTTAATAAATTTTGTCTAACCAAGTGAAAAATAAAATTTAGAAAAAGCGAGTGAATAGAGCTATTGATATTACATATTTCTTTATTTAAAATAAAGCCCCCCACCCCCTTCTGTCTCTCTAATATGAATAATAATAATCTAGCACCGTCAGTTCGATCATGGGAGCAGTTTTTTATTTTATTTTTACATTGTTTCCTGTCAACTTCGCTATATTATTTTATTTTTCTTCCGCCCTTTTTATTATTATTATTATTATTATTATTATCATTATTTATATTGAATGTTGTTTAAATTTATTTATGAAGAAGTCTCTGGCTGATATATTCAACTAAATTAAGAGAATTTTTAATTATTATTAACTATTCGCCTTAATAATATTAATAAATATTTGAAAAATAAGTAACTTACAATATTCTTAAACTTTTTTTTAAAGTCTTTTTAGGCATCTGAGGCCATTTAGATTTCATCTTTATTTGTTTATATTAATTGGTCCTTATTTATTTACATTAATCGGTAGCCAATATAATATAAATCAATTTTTTTTGCTCAGGACAGGAAGCGAACCACTGTACCCGAGGCGAGACTTCTACCTCATCATCAAGGGACTAAGTAGGGAGTCTAAATGGCCTCAAGACAAAAAAAAATATTTCGCTATATAAAAAAATATATATATAAGTGCAAAAAATTTTATTTAAATATTAAAATTTAAACTAACCTTATTAGCGCTCAGTATATGCTACGGTTCATAGTTTTTGTCTCACTTAAAAAAAAAAAAATCCCAAGACAAACTCCGATCGATAAACAATAAAATAACCTGGCTAATTAAAACATATTTGACAATAATTAAATTCAAATTAATTTTTCTATTCATTCAAATGGAAAAAGAGATTATAATATTTATAATAAATAAATATACAATATTCTCCTTTATTCTTCATTCCCTCCTCCATTTAGGTGAGCGTTGGTGTTCACGAGATACGAACAATAAATATTGATTTAACAACTGACAAGGCAAACAAATTGATTATATATGGCTGCTTTTGGTACATGTTTGGATATGTATATATTTGTATTTCACGAGCGAAAACATTTTTCTTTATATATATATATATATATATATATATATATAAAGTATATATAGTAAATTGGATGATTTTTAGAATCTGTAGAATTTAAAATAACCTTTTAATTAAAAAAAAAATGTTTTCTTTTTTCAAACACACGAATCTGTTGGAATATTAATTGGACAAAGAAGAGAGTTAATTTAATTAAAATTTTTCATTAATATCAATTTGATTTTTGAATTTTTGTAGGCAAAACTTTCAGTCTAATTAATTAAGATAAAATATTAAGTCTCCTTTTTCTTTTTTTTAAATTATACGAAAATTCATTAACACATGGATATTATATACTTTTAAATAAAAAGACAGGGAAAAAGAAATAAGGAGGGGAATATTTTAGGAAAATATGATAATTATAATTTTTCGGCATCTGAAATCATTTGTATATATAAACGTTAACCGGTAACCAGACATATTTATTTATATTAATAGGTACTAAAAAATCCAAAACCACACCTTTTAAGTAGGTATAATTATTATATTCATGTTGATATTATAAAATATTTTAAAAGAAAGAAAACACAGAGACGTAGGTACCATTTGGGGGAGAAGGGGACCAAGTCCAAGATGACCCGAATTGGTTAAGCAGTTTTTACACTTTCTAATTACCAAGTGTATATATATATATATTTATTTATTTATTTATATATGAGCAAAAAGGAAAAATAAAATATATAGCTATATTAGGGGGAGTATTCCACTCGACAAATTATTTTGGATACATCCCTGGAAACTCGTAATAATAAATGTAGTATAGTAATGAAGAAAGAAAATTTCAGGCAAATAGCTATTCATATTTATTTACATATTCATATAGGTAGCGTCCCTCCTCTCCCCAGTGGAAAAATTGTAAAACAAAAATAAAGAAAAAAAAATGAAAAAATTTCAGTGTCCTGCCCTCGACTTTTTCATATACACATATTTAGGTAAGTTACCATGATTTTTAGAGGAACGTTTCACAGATAAAGTACCACTTCCGGTTACGGAAAATAGCCCAAAAGTTGCTAGAGATCTATGATTTTGTTGTAAAGCACGTATGTAAAATTTGGTTGATCTACATCAAAGTGTGCTTGAGTTATCCTGTTATGAAGCATACACACAGACATAATTCGAAAAATGGAATTTTCGAACTCAAAGAGGTTCAAGACGCCCATGAAAATCAAAAATTTTTGGATGATTACAATACTTTTCGTACTCTAATACGAAGGAGTAAAAAAAAGATATAATATAATTTCCAAAAAGAAAAGAAACTTTGGAGTAAAAAACTTTAAAAGCAGGGCAAGAAAAAAAATTTTTTTAACTTCCCCAACCCAAGCAAAAATCCTGCCATATATAAATATATTATTATATTCAATCAAATCAAATCGTGAAAAAGGCTTTATTTATTTTTAATGAGTTCCAATATATGGTGATTTTTTTTTATTTTCACTTTAATATTATTAAATTTTTATTAAAATAAAATAAAAATTCCAGCACCTTCCCGATATATATTTTCCCTTTTTTTTTATTAACCTAAACTCACTGTTAGAAATAAAATGTGCAGCGCATCAGGACGTCGGGACACTATCGCCGATCAACAACCTGTCATGGCAAACATTTTCTAATAATATTGTAAAGATTTTTTTTATTTTTCATTTAAAAAATTTTTTTTATTTTCTTAATTTCTTTTATATTATTTTCATTTGAGAGTTTTTTTTTCCAACTTTATGCACCACCCAATCATTGAATGAAATTCAGTTAATTTTCTAAAAAATAAGAGACTACTTCACTTAAACTGGTTAGTGTTTTAAAAAACAAAAAATTACAATATATACTAAATCATTATTCTTTTTAATTTCAGTTAAATATTACTAAATTATTACTCTACTCGAAGAAAAGAACATTTTTTTTGCCCAAAGTGCTGCTTTAAAAAAAGTACTTTTTCGAGCAGACTAATACGCTCTAATTAAATATTTTTGACTCATCGTAAAATTTCAATATTTTTATCACATTCCATTTTTTTAAACAAATTTCGTGATATTATATTGCTACAATATTACCCAAATATTCAAAAATATTTAAAATTAACTAAGCATTTATTTTTAATATATCAAAATTAAATTAAAAATTTTTCGTAATTCTAATCTGGTAAATAGGGAACTCAATCAACAACTCGATAATGTCTAGAAAAAGGGGTCAAAGCTAGGGATCCCATTTTTTGGAAAAAAAAAACGGACACTTATAAATAAACATTAAATAGATCGTTGTATAGAAAATTGCCTTAGTCAGTATTAAAGTATACAATAACTATACTTCCCTCTATATTTCATTTCTATATACTTACAATATTTTTTAATATAAATATTGATATGTAAATAAAATTACTGATTAATTTTTGTTTCATATAAAGAGGCTCTGAATTCTATTATATTTATTGTAACAGTTATAAAAATATATGTAGAGAGAAACACTTGGTGCTTATAAAAGGTTTAATTGGTGAAAATTTTTGTGCAATGTGTGTATTTCTATTTGTGCCATAATAATAAAATAAAGTTAAGTATAAAAATATTCGACGTAAATTTCAAATTATTGAAGAACATCGATTGTTTTTTTTTTGTCTTTTCGGCACCTGAGGCCATAGACATTAAACGATTGATTATCCCAAATGATTTAAATAAATTTTCATCGGACTGCCTGGGATCCAAACCCACACCCTTTGGCTTTTAAGATTATCAATACTAACAATGTTAGTATCTTTAACCTCTCCCCCAGCCAGGGGGGTATTTATTTTAATCAAAAAATAATAACAATCGAATGCTCCAATTAATTGATTATTTTAGATTTTATTTATTTATTAATTATTCTCCTTCTAGTCTGTTTTTTTTTTTTTTATTTATATGGCGATTATTTTTAAAGAAAAAAATCGGTAACAATTGATTAATCAATTATTTTGGATCTCCCTTATTGAGACATAGGGATAGGGGTTTCCAAAATCGGAACTGTTGCGACCAAACTGGGTCGAATAAGATCCCTAGTCAAAGCTATTATATAGTATTTGCAAAAGCAAAATTGCTAGTTACCCCTCTGCAAACACATAACATAAAATATCTCAATGATTTGATTTTTATTTCCTCTTTTTCCATATCATATATAATTCAAAAAAAATTTTTTTTTTTTTATAAATAAATTAACTTGAATCTCTGATGAATGAATTTTAAATTTTCTGCCGCGCAAATCCTATGAAATATTTTTTTCCCTTCCATTTGTTTTTTGCCGTCCAAAGCTTTTCATTCACACATATATACACACACACAGATGCACATGATTTCCAAAATCAAAGATAAAAATGTTTGTTCTATGCAAATGCAAATATTGGTAGAATAAATCACAAAACCTTCGCTCTTGGTCGGTCACAGTTTCACATTTAAATTTCAAGATTTATTTATCTGTATAAAGTTTGGATGTGGTGTCTGTATGTGTGTTGGTGTGCATGTGTAAATATACATACGGGTAAGTGTGTGTGTTTGTGTATGGGTGACAGAGTGTCGACAAGGTAGTGGGGTTATTTATCAACTCCACCTCCATTTTACGAAGCTCTAGACATCAATTTGAGGGATGGTGGAAAAGTAGGCGAATTTGTGTCGCTGAGTTTACTCGGGAGAAACTTACGAATCTGTTTACATTGAAATAAATAAACGAGGACGAAAGAAAGAAAACGAAAGTCAAAAGCCAACTAAAAATATCCAAAGAGAATAAATACCATTAACTATTTAATGAAAAAAAAAATTATTTTTATAAATAATGTACATTAAGGGTGTATTAAATAATGTTTTCAAACATAACTAATATTTATTAATTCAAACTTTTGAAAAAAATATTTCCCAACCGGGTTTGTGCCCGAGCGGGCGGATATATGAATATGAGTTTATTCCAAAGAAATTATAAATATTTCATATATTCTAAAAGACTTGACTTCATTTAATTTTTCCCCAATTCTTTTAATGATGCTTAGATTTCGGTTCCCGGCAAAGTTTGGCAACTCTGACAGCTTAAGAGAGTATTTTTTGGGTCATTGGATGCCTATATGTTTACAAAATTTAATATTTGTAAGTTTATTCTAACTTTGATATAAAATAAAAAAAAATAAATAAATAAATAAATAAATTTATTTAAGACCTGCTTAGCACAAGTCCTCGGTGGCTAGGTCCAATCAAACAAAAATAATTTAATTTCTTTATTCCTGACTGTTGATGAAGAAAAAATTCATTTTGAATAATTTTAAGTTCGCATTTTGCAAATAGTTTAATTTTCTCCTTTTCTATGTGTGAATTTTAAATTTACCTATATATAGAACCTCGTGAAGAAAGAAAGGGAGAACCACTCCAGTATAATTTTAAAAAGATTACTTGTAAACCCCACGGCTCTACATTTGACAGAAATTGTCGACTAAACCCTTAACATGTAGGGTATGACTGCATCCTAACAGCGTTAAAAAAAATAAATATGACTCAACAACTATATGAAATAACAATTTATAATTTCGAATAAGGCCATTACAAGAAATAAAATAAATATAGATAAATAAAATGTATAAAAAAAATTAGAAATTAAGAAATTAATTAATTAAATAAACTAATTAATAATTATATAATGGGGATCCTCGGTAGGTGGGCCTATACTTAAGGCTAAAAAATATATATTAATATATATTATATATAATAATAATATAATAATAATTATATATAATAATAATATATATCCTAAGCAGCGTTTTTATTTAAGAATAAAAAAAAACGTTTCGCTATATTTCACCCTTTCACTTATTATAAGAAATGACAAACAGTACAGCAAAAATTATATGAATAAAAACGAGGGACAAAAATAAAATAAATGTTTTTAAACATTATTTTTTGCGGTGACGATCCTGTTTGCCAGGAGACACACTTGAATGTATATAATTTTTATAAATAAGTTTGGGTCTACCTATCTGTTCATTTTCATATTTTAAATTAATAAATGAGGACCTGAAGAAGTTACGGAACGTTTTATTCCTAAATAAAAACTTTCTTTTTTTTAATTGAAAAATATTTGGATCTAAATGGCGATGCTGGTTGAACTTTGCAGGTATTTTGCAAATTGTTATAAATTTCATTTAGGATGTTCTTATGTCAGCTGATTTCGTGAAATTTTATAATGGAATTTCACGAAATCAGCTAACATAAGAACATTTTAGATGATATAACAATTTGAAAAATACCTGTAATCTTCTAAAAATAATATGATTCCAATAAAATCGAAGTATTTAGGCATAAAACGAGAATAAATTTCAGTAGCTGAAGGTTCTTCCTCCCCCTGATATTAGGCAATCTGCAACGAGCATTACATATTACTAATCAGCTATATTTTCATATTTCTTTATATTCATAAAATAAAAATAAAAGGGATTAAATTAAATTGTATTTTTTTTTTTAAATTAATTTTGATTATCTTTAATTAATAAATAAATACTTGATTGAACGAATTTCTATTTCCTCCCTATGTTATTATTATTCTAACTAAACCTCTTTGCAAGATAGAATCCTATTCAATTAAGCCTTTTGTCTTGAAGAATAAATTAATTAAATAGTATAAGACAAAAGACATCTTCTTTAACTAAAAATTACAAAATTAAATTAAGTCTTTTCTTTAGTTATGAATTCGTTATCAAGAAGAGAGCAAAGGAGGTCGTAGGATGGGGATGGGGGATTGGGAGGGGGACGTGGGCACAAGAGAGGAGGGGAGGGGGGACACAAGCAAAGACTCAAAGTTTGGAACTCATCAAATCATCTCCTTGGTCGATTTGCTTAAAAATAACTTTCGAACCATTATTAGCAAATCCTTAGTTAGTATGCAGAATGAATATTTAATTCTAATATTTTTTTAATTTTATGTTAATTAGTTAATAATTGTTTCTTATAGAATACCAAAGTAAATAGATTAAAGAACCTCATATTAATAGAAAGTACAAATTATATCAGGTTCTAAGGTTTTAATAGTCAAGATTAGGTGCGGATTACGGAAGATTCTCGTGGGAAAAATTATCAGCCGTTCTGATTTAAATAATTTATCAGAAAAAATATTCAAGTGCTATTTCTTTCGAATTCAAAAATAAGTAGTATATTGATTATTTTAATTAGTTTATTAATTATATCCCCTATATATTTTTCTTTTATACTTTCTCTTACCTATATATGTAATATTATATATAGTGAGAAAGTATTGCAATTGCAAATCGATGTCAAATTTCAATGGAAAAACGTTTTGAATCTAAACAAATTGTTTCACAAAATGGTCAGTCTGTCTGTGTGTGAACAAGATTTGTCGAAAACAAAAAACTTACGAGGGTGAAAATTTATATTTAAGCTAGGTACAGAATGCACTCATCGCATGCACTTCGAGCTTTTGAATAAAATCGGGCTGACTTTATTGTTGTACTTTTTTAGTTTTTTTTTTTTTTTTTTTTTTTTATTGTTGAATAAAATTCATTTATTTTTTAATTTTTGAAATATATTAACCCTTATCCCCCCAAAAAAAATTATTTGAAGGTTACTTTTATACGTTTTTAGGTTTTTTCTGATTTTCTCTTTCATTATTCTAGCGATTTTGATTAAAATGCCTTTACATAGAATAAATTGGATAATCTTTAGGAGAAATTAATCAATTTCCACTCCAAAATAGTGTGGGGCTCCCCATTTAGGTTTTTAAGAATCCCATAGGACAACCCGTTACCATGCTAACAAAATATGAATATTTTCAATTCCTATGTTTATATAAATAAACGAGATGTAATTGCCAATTTAATATAATTTTTTTTATAATATTCATAATTGATAAATACATGCAAACGGGATATCTCTAAAAATAAAAGCTAAAATAAAATTATGAACCGGCTATCTAAGGGATCCGACGCAATAAATCTGGTGTGACAGCAATAACACAATTTTCCTTACTTTAGGTAAGTTTGACCGTTCGACCGTCAAACCTGATCTTTTTATTTTTTTCAAATCAAACCAATAAGTGTCAAACTCTGCTCGCAACCTACCAAATAATTACATATTTACATATTTCAACAAAAATATTAATTAATCTTTTTTTTTAAGTCTTTTAGGCATCTGAGGCCATTTAGATATTAAATGATATATAATTGTTTTTTACGATACTTATTATCCAGACATATTTATTTAAATGAATTGGTATCCAATTTGATTTAAATAAATTTTCATCGGACTTTCTGGGATCTGAACCCACACCCCTTGGCTTTTAAGGTTATCAATAATGACGTCAGTATCTTTAACTTCTCGGCCACGAGGAGGGGAGAAACCTCAAGTTTTCTGTATTTCCATCATTTTAATCGCGCCCCCTTTCAAGTAATATTTTGGAGCCATAATTTTTTTTTCTTTATTTTAAGAATTTACTTGAGATGGACATTTTATTTTTATATTAAAAAAATGTATTGTATATTATTGCATTATAATATTTTAGTTTCAATAAATTAATTATTTGATATTTTGTTTCAAGTCTTTCCTCCCCTTACCCTCTATTTGTTATTTCGCGCCCTCAATGGTTAATAAATACAAAATTTATTTCTAAACCGTTTATAAAGAAAGTTAAAATTTAGTTTGAATACAATGTTTGCTTTATTTAATAAAAAAAAAAAAAAAGTAAAAATAAAGAAAAGAATTATTTTAAAAATATTTCTCTTGTCATATTAAAATATTTTTTTCAAATTCGATTAAAAATGAGATCGTTTTTAAGATTAAAATTCCCTATTGAACATTTTTATATACAAATTCATTACTAATCAAAGGAATATGATAAATATTTTATCGCAATTGAAAAAGCAATCAAAAAGAGGTTTTGCTTAATAATTTAAGATTCAAGCGATCATTTATTAATACAGAATCAATCAATCATCAATCTTTGCCTATTCTAGTAAAAGGTTATTTGTTTCTTTGTTGTTTAAAATGTTTTCGATATCAAAAGCAATCATATTTCATACCAATAAATTTGTTATTTTTTTTATTATTAAAACATTCATTTTTTTTTTAGTTTTTTAAATTTAATAATAAAAAAAAAATACTTTGAAATTATAAATAAACCAGGAAGAAGAAAATTCAAAGCAATTTAAAAGTACTTCTTATTAGAAATCTTATTTAAATGTTAAATTTAAAATATAAAATTTATCTCTTGGAGTAAAAATACCTCGTTTCATAATATAGGGAGCAAGGGTTCGTTTCCTGTCCTGTGCGGAAAATGAATTTAAAATAACTTGTCAAAATCTTTTAAAATTTTGTAACAATGTGATGTAAATATATAAATAAATAAATAAATAAGGATTTCCTTTTCTAATTAATTATATTTTTCGTCTAAAAATTTCCTTATCCTTATTTATTTTATTTACATCAAATTGTTACAAAATGAAAATATAGAAATCTGTTTTTGGCCTAGTATATTTCATTTCTCTTTGTCTATATATCTATGGCTATATACTTCATCTTCTGGACATTAAAATAAAAACAGACCGTTAAAATAAAGTTCCTGCCTCTTGTAATCGTTAATATAAGTATATTATAAATTTACAATACATAAATAGTATCGACTGTATATCCGAAGAGCTGGGAAGCAAATATTTTTACCTAAACTATAGAACAATATTTTCCAAATTAAAATATTAAATAATATGTTGAGTGAGCTAGTGAAAAGGTACTAGCCTATAAATTAAATAGAGACTAACGATAGATATAAATTCCGTCTCATCCAGCTTTTTATTTAAATTAATTTTAGAAAGATAGAAGAAGCCATAGCGAGGCAATGAAGCAGCTAAGCTTGAATACAACTTAGGTGCAAAATTTTAGGGTACTATTAGTGGTGCCAGGTCCTGGGGAAGGAAACGGGATTATTCCAAAGTTATTCTGTTTAAAAAGACAATGTCAATATCTAAAATAAACAAAAAATAAATAAATAAATAAATAGCGGCCTGAGAACTAAATAAGATTTTATTAATTTATAGTACCTGAAGGTCGAGCTTCGTATGCAGTTTTTTTTTTTTTTTTTAATTGGACTAGACCAGGGTTTCTTAAACTTTTTGGTGTGGGGACCCCATAATATTTACGAAAATTTTGTGGGACCCCATAAGCAT
>JAAAKE020142292.1:0-13364 GCA_010014785.2 Anisolabis maritima
TAACATATACATAAAATCCCTCTGTTCTTATCTTAACAGTTGGATAGCTTTTTACCTTTCGTTATAATATTAACTAATACACTGATAATTAATTATATTTACTTGTTGTTTGTACTTCTTCGTTTTTATTTTTAACACAATTGTAAACAATTTCCAATCGATTTAGTACATGAGTCCAAATAAAAAAGAAAAAAAAATAATCAAATATCCAAATAAATATAAAATTTTGTTTTAACGCTTTGTATAGGCATACTATTACTCATAGAGATGTTGTTCTGGAAATCTTTCCCAAATCTCTTTTTTTTGTTGTTGAAAATGATTTTTACAGTTTATAAAAATAGAATTTGTTAAGAAATTCAAAAAAGTGTGTTGTTTTCACATTTATAAGTTACGTTAGTTTAGATTGAGAGTGTTGCCACCCTCCATTGGGGAGACTAACTTAGGCCAGTAATGGCCCATTGTGATATCACTTTTTAAATGGGTGTGAGATTATCTCTCACTTTCCTAACCCAGGAGGAGAAGTTGGAATTACTTTTTTTTGCGGCAAGCCGAGATATTTTCATACTTTAGATTTGTAATCCGCAGCTTATCTGACTTAACTACTGCTTCCTCTTCATATTTATAACTTTTTTATTTTGGAGTTTTTTTTTTTTTGAATTAAGGGGATCGGGTCCAGAATTCCTTATACACACCTGATAATGATAGTTGTGAGGAATCTTTTTTCAGTTGACATTTTGGTCAAAAATCTAGATCTTTTTGAAAAGAAGAAAGTATTGCGATCGCAAAAAATAATCGAGATTTCAACAGAAATACACGTTTTAAGGCCCCAAAATAGTCTGCCTATGTGTGTGTGATTAAGGTATATCAAAAACGAAAAAACCTTTGAGGCTCAAAATGTATATTTAAGCTCGTTGCTTCCACCTCGAAGCTTTTCAATAAAATCGGCCAAAGAGTTCTAGTACTTTACTGATGTACTTTTTTCCGACTTTCTCAAAATTGGCTCTCATGATTTTGAATAAAATTCATAAAAAATTATTTATTAGATGTTCTGTGCAATGTATTTACACTTATCCTCCCCCCCCCCCACCCCTTAAGTTGTTTTGAGCCCACTTTACTCTTGTACGTTTTTAGGTGTTTTGATTTTCTCTTAAACTATTCTAACGATTTGGATTAAATTGGCTGAACCTACCGACGCAGCAAAAATCTGATGTGACAGCTCATCACTCAGTTTTCTCTAACCTTAAGCAAGAAAAATTGTTGTGGTGTGCGTTTAGCCACACCAAATTTTTTGTTGCATCCTTTTTGGGTCTCCTGGTTGTTTCAAGCAAATTTTCCGCGGAAATTAAAGTTTTTTTTTTTTTTGGGTGGTGGTTTTTGGGCCGGACGTAGGGTTGACGTTGACATTTTTCTGACACATATGTGCAACACATGGTGGTATGGTTGGCGGTAGGGGAAAGGACAGACCCTAAAACGAAATTTCAGAGATGGTTTTGTGATTTTCCATTTGAGAATACCTCACATTATATTATATTATATTATAATGCAGGTTCAATTATGGAGGACCTCTACTCGGGACGGGACTCTCAAATTTCGCAAATCCTCAACAAAGGATTTGAGATTCTTAATTTTTTAGTAAAAGGAAAAATATTTAAAAAAATTTTTGGTCCGTAAGCGCCCATGCCTGTACTTTTTTTGAGCCCCCCTAATTATATACCAATATCCAAGCCAGCTCGAACCCGCCAGAAGTCACTTGCGCATTAATTTGTTAAACTAATTTGTATATTAAATAAAAATGAATGGAGCAGGCACTTATCTAGATAGATAGATCGTCTACATTGCTAGGAAAATACATTTTCAAGATTTTTATGAAATTTTGTTTTACCCATCCTCTTCCCTCTCCCCTTCCTCACAGAGTGTGCCATCAAACATGCAAGGGAGCTCTAGGTTCCATTTTACTTTCTCTTCCCTCATATAAAATTTTGAAATCTCAAAAAAAAAAAATCGATTAAATTTTTTAGATTTATTTTTGAGTTTAATTAAATTTAGATTTAAGTAGTAGTCAATATAGTCAGCGTTTTTCAACGTCCCTGCCTAAGAACGCGATTTAACAAAAAGGGCGACTACTTGGAAAAAAAAGACAAAAAAGTGCGAGAAAAATCACTTATTAATAATTCATTTTCTCCGGAATTTTTTTTGTTTCTTTATGACCTCAAATGCCGGAAAAACTATTAAAAAAATTTTTTTTTCATGTGCTCCTCTACCATTATTTGCTTACCCGATCCATTCGCGCCCGGGCTTATCCGTGTCCGAGCACCTACTTTATGAATTTCCAACTACTATGTTATAAATATATTCTTTCTCTTAATTTTTTTTTTTAATTTATAGTCTTTTTGACCATTAAGACTTTACATTATATATCAATATAATGTATATATATATATTACAAATATATCAAAAATGATCAAGCTTAAATTTCAACCTTTTTTTATTATTATAAATGTCAAATGACAGTCTATTTATTTTGAATAATACAAATGGATTAAAAAAAAAATTAATTATTCCACGTTTTTAATTGATTCAACCATCGATAATATAGCTACATATATAATAATGAATAAATATACATGTACATGCCCATTATAGTTCTAACAATACTTGCCAATTTCCAAAAATAAAAACATTAGAATAGATTAATAATTACTACTTATTTAATAATAGATAATATATATTTTATTCTTTTCTTAATTATAAAAAAATTTATTTAACCTGAATTTTGATTACTTGTTTTCTGTAATTCTGTAATAACGCTAATTGGCTTTTTTCCCCCCTATTAAGTAATTAAAATGTCATATTTCATTAAGTCTTTGAGTTGAGTGAGGAAAGAGGGAGATAGAGAGAGAGGGGGGACCCTGGTCTGGTTTTGAATCTGAGACGGTAGTCTTTCCTTATCAGAGGCTCAGGGTTCTGTTTCATACAAAGACAAACATTGATTTCCGACTTTTGAAATATAATAAACAGCAGGGTATCTTTTTTTTGAACCGCTCTCCTCCTTTGCTCCTAGTTCTTAAAAGGGGACCTCGTAAATTTAGGGAAGGAATAGGCAACAAAACCCACCCCTCCCTTCCTCCTTCCTACCCCAATATCTCTCAACAAATCATTTCTTCAATGTTTGTTTGAAAATTAGTAAAAAAAAAAAAAAAACCCCCTTAAAATGTGAACTCAGTTATAAAATAAAAACAGGGTTTAGGAGAAAATTTTCAAAGAAAAAATAAAGATGGTTCTGGAAAATAAATTTTAAATTATTATAAACATTTTTTCTAAAATATTTATTAGGTACATCTCTTTAAAAAAGTAACAACCAGCCACTATATAATTTCATTTTTCAATCAGAACAATAAAAAAAAATAAAGATATCAAGACTTTCCTAAACAGCGAGACAAAATCGACCGGACCGAAATGACTCAAAACTCTCTTTTCAACCCGTGACATAGAAATGGAGGAGGAGGGGCTCGAGGCCTATGAAATTTTTCTAACAAAAGTTGTGCATAAGGATGAATATAATAATTTTGTATTTTGGAATTATTCCGTAAAAGAAGTATTTGGATTTTTAAATTTTGAACTTTGATTAAAGACTGAGTTGACTCTTGCCAAGAGTTAATGTTGGGTCTTGATTAAATAGGCTATATAAAAATTTCGTTCTCGCCTCTCTCTGTGTGTTTATTTATGTGTAGATGATACATTTTGAGAGGTTTGTCAAAACCTCAATCCGTGGAGGGGCGTTGAAATCTAGAGATCTAGAGAAAAAAATTCCTTTTTGTTTTACAGGAAAGTAAAAAATAAAAATAAAATTTGAAACAAGAAACATTTGCAAAAAAAAAAAGAAAAAAAAAAAACTAGACGTTATATAAGAAAAAATGTTTTCCCTTCCCCTTCCAAAACAAACATCTGGGCAACGCCACTGAACCTACTATGAATAATTTTTCACCTAAGACTGAAAATCGAACCTTGTGATTCATATACGAGTATATAACGAAGTGGTGAAGCTAGAACTTGTATTGTCCGGGACAGCCCGTCAGTTTGTCTCCCAAAAAACATTTCACAATACATGCTGGCTGGAATGGAATGGTGGTGGTGGTGATTAAATGAAATGAATAAATAGATCGGAGCAGCCAACTTTGCCGACCATTTACTAACAAATATTAGGATTAAGGAGAGATCCTTTATTAAATATTAATTTTATTAATATATTTACATCTCACATTCATTTTTTGATTAAAATTAAACGCTCACCTAACTATTAAATTTTAATTCTCTTAAACTTAAAATTTTTTTTAAAAGATTACAACAAATTTAGATATAAGTATATAATTTTTCTCGGAACAAGATCTAGTTTCAGAATATTTAAAAGAAATTAAATATTATGAAGGGAAGAATAGCGTAACTAATAGGCTGGGGGCCCGCTTGCAGAATTCTTATGGGCCCCCTTGGAAAACTAAATAACAATTAAGAAAAATAAAATAAATATTAGCTCATGCATTAAACGTTGGCTCCCTCTTGCCTAGGTGCAACGGACCTATTATTACGCTACTGGTAAGGAAAATAATATTGCACTCTGCTAGCGCCCCCCCCCCTGTATTGATCCCTCATTGTTGGCATTTATCTGTTCAAAAACATTTGAATAATCATTTTTTGAGTCATCGTGGAAATTGCCACAGACACACTCAGAGAGACATCATTCCAAATGAACTCAAAAAATATTAGTTCAATTTCGATTCTTTTTACGATTATATGAAATTTACCTATTTAACGTTCGCTTGATCGGCAAAGTTAAAAATTACAATATTCTATGTTATATTTCTTTTTTTCCGGTTGTACAGGAGGGAAAGTATTGTATTTTATTCATTAAAAGAGTCGTCCTTTAAATAATAAAATATGGTCTATTGGCGATTTGTTTGTATTCCATTTTATTTGATATCAAATATTGATTTGAATCCTGTCTGTCAGTTTATTTACTTTGTCTTCACTCTCTTTTCAAGTTAAACGTTAACCTAAATAGATATTTTCACTTTTTATAAAATTTAACAAAAAAAAAAAGTTTATTCTCTAAACACAAATTTTATCTAGGTAATATAGTGACAAACATCATATTAATTAAAAATTTTTATTGATTGCAATCATAATTTTTTTTTTGTTGAGATAAATCAGGAATTAGGCTATTTGTAATTGCTCTATGATCTATCTATCTCTGGATACATACAAATTCAGTTGAACAAAGTTCAATAAAAATTTAGAATCATATCAATTATTGGTACAAAAAACAATTGCTGTTTTCGGATTTAAAGATTTACTTGCTGGAAACCCAAATGACCAACTCAGTAATGGATTTTTTGATTACCTGCTCTCTACTAGAGTGATTTAATAATATCAGCCTTTGTATGGCTCTGGACCAATGAATCGAAAAATCCATTAGTGAGTCGATCATTTCGGTTTTCAGCAAGCAGACACGAACTAATTTAAGCAATCTAATCACTTTTATATTTAGTTAGAAATATTTCTAAATTTTTTTTAATAAGATTTGTTCTAAAAGCATAATTAACAATTTTTTTATTTGACTTTTTTTTTTAAGAACCAGAATCTTTATCAAGCTAATGCAACTTCCAAGATGGAAAGAAGACGATTTATTTATGATGGCCACACCATTTTTTTTATTTTTAATAAAAAAATAATTTATAATATTTTTAATAATAATTCTTACGTGTTCGACACGGAGAAAACTCCAAGAAGTTTCGGAAAGCGTCTGACGCAACAAAGCAGGTACCCACTGGATTCCTCTGGTCATGTTTCTGGGAAAACCATACATATCGGGGTGCACAGGCCTGGAACAGTCAAAAAACATAAAACTATTAATCACGCTTGTTGAGAAAAACGCTAACGTTTGAGATTGGCCAAAGCAACAAACTTAAAATAACATTTATCATTGTTTGATGGGAATTCCCTCCTAAGTAGACCACTTGAATTTTGAAAAACAAATTTGATTTTAGTTAATTATTCGTATAATATTAGAGGCAGAGCTCTTGCTTCATGATTTAATGGTCACTGACTCGCTTCCCGCGCTAAGAGATAAAATCTATTTCAATTATCTTGATAAATTTTTGGTCTAAATCTGTCCATAAACACTAGTTGACTGATTGTGATATGATATCTTCACTGAACAGGAAAAAACAATCTCAATAAAATAAGTGAAAATTTGCTCTGATCGAGTCACTATACAAATTCATCAAAATCAGTTCACTAGTTCTTGAGTTAAGCCTTAATGTACAAGAACCCAAGTAAAATTCCAGTTTCACCAATGAAAGCCAGTGGTTGCCGAGGTAACCCTTTACATACATTGGAACCCAATCTATGAATATAATAATAATATAATAATGCCGATGAATATAATAAATTGAACATGTTTTTTATTATACCTCCTCTTAAAAAATTACCTTGCAATTGCGCTAAATTAAATGACTGCGGAACCGGTGGACGGTAAGGAAATTTTCCTACCCACAAAGATACGATAGGTATAAAAAGGTTAACTTCCCATGAAATATACATTCTAATTCTAATTAAATAAAATAAATTTCGTCTTTGTTTCGCACTTTTTTATTTTTTATATTAGTGAATTTTCTTCAGAAAGTCATCATTCTTTTCTATTTCTGTTGTGAAATCTTTGCAAATTGCACTTACAATTACAATTGCTTCAATGTTTCCAAACTTATCTGCGGTCCACTAATTATTGAGTTGAGGAATGCTTGTACCGTTCTTTAAAAAATTTTAAAAGGTTTATTTTACAGTTAAAAATCATTTATAATAATTTATTCCGCTGGTTTGTTAATTATTTCTTGTCAACAGTCGCAAAGTTCTAAATTCCAAGACGGTAAAAAACCGCATCTTTTAAGGCGAACCAATTGCCAACAAGCCTTGTTCGTTATCAAATGAAATATCACGAAGCGCATTCGAAAGTGAACGCAACAAGTGATAATCTGATGGCATCAGATATGGAGAGTATAGCGGAGGAGCAAGAACCTCCTAACCTTCATTGCGAGATGACTATTTTGGTGAGGCTAATGGAATGGCTCAGACTTTGTCATGTTGGAGGATAATTTCATATCGAGCATTTCAACATTTTGAACGAAATGCTTCTGCCATCCCCGAAGTTTCGTTTTGCTCATTTCCCGTGTTGTCTTCTTAGAGAAAAGCCACCAATCGTTATTCATCGAATTCAACTGAGAGAGCAAACCAAAGGACGTCAAAATTGTCTTCTCTAAAGCAGGCAGGCATACCTCTTTCTAGCTATTCTCTTGGCAATCAAGTCTTTTCCAAAGACGCCGTTGATGTTTCTAGCCTCCAGAACGAAATTTGAGCCATGAAGAGAAGAAAATATCGGGGTGTAAAAGTACAAGTTTAAATAAAATAAAAAATTATTATAAAAATAATAATAATAAATAATAACAAAAAGAAAAATAATAAAATATAAAAAAGGCATGAACTTATTCCTCAATCCAATATTCGTTCCTGGAAAGAAGAGAGCAAGTTCTACAACTTTTTCTAAAGCATCGCAAGTAACATGATTATTTATAAAATATTTATAAACTATATATATAAAATTAGAAAACTGTATAATATGCGTCAAAAGTAAATCCAGGTCGAATAGTCAGATATATAGATATCGTTGATATACATATATATTTCATTTGAAAAATTTCCATTGATAGCTTCCGGTACACTCTTGTTTCTCGTAAGCCCCCTATCCGAGATTCAGCACAGCTTCTCCTTACTTATTGGCACTGAACTCGGTAACTTCATTTCGGTCCCAATAACAATTTTTAAAATAAAAAAAAATATCTCTTCTATATCTCCTGTTTATTTTTAGTAAAAAATCAATTTTCTCATCTCTTCTTAACTCTTTCATACCAGTTGAAACCTGTCGTGGAGTCTCCCAAGACTACCGCCTTCGATCTCAGTGAGCATTCAGAAGGTCCCTTGATTATATCGTTTCTGCGCAACTACTCCTTAGCATTTCCCGCCTAAAACTAACTGATTATATAAGTACTCTATTTTACATCTATAATTTATAATTATACTTACTTTAAATATAATGAACGTTCGAATAATTAGGATTAAACTTGTTTTAAAAGATCAACTTATAACTGGAATAAGATTTCCATTATATATATTATCTTTTTTAAATAGTCTAATGTTTATTAAATTATAAAATTTATTTCAACTTTAACATTTTTGAATAAAGAGCAGATCCAATTTATTTTTTTTTTATTATTTAATATCCAGAGTGACATTTCGACCTTTGAGTGTTTTCCATCTTCAGGGTTTAAAAGTCATTAATAATACTCTTTTTCTGACAAAATTAAAAATAAATAAATGAAAATGCAGCTGAGATTTTTTTTATTTTTAAGTCTTTTTCGGCCTTTTAGACTCCGTCATTATTTATTTAAATTAATTGGTAGCGAATATAATTGAAATAAATTTTGTCGCTCAGGATGGGAAGCGAACCACTAACCTTTGGAACGAGAGGCGAGTCCTCTAGCTCTGCACCAAGGGACAGGGCCTGAGATTATTTCTATTATATTACCACTGTTAACGTTTCGGTTCCGGTACTTTGATCCTCCAACCGATAGGTTATCAGGGATAATATAATAGAAATAATCTCAGCTTTATTTTCAATTATATATTTTTAACTTTGTCAACTTTTGTTATTTTTAATTCTCGTTATAAAGTACTAAATATTTATAATTTATTAAAGATTTGTGTTTCTTTTTGATAGTGAATAGTTTGAAACCCCATGAAAGGGTTTCTTGCTGGTTAGCCAAGATGCTGATCCAGCAACGAGTGACCTAAAAATGAGCAATTTTTATTTTTAAATTTTTTTTCACTTATTATGTGATCCTTACTTTATCATGTGATCTCTTAAGTACTGGGCAAGTGAGTTTTGCAGGTGTGGACAAGTGTCTGGTGATCTGATGCAAAGGAAGGACTGTATAAACTGGAGATCCCAGGTTCGACTCCCGGGGGACTTCATTTACCAGCAAAAATATACTATGATTCAACAAGTAACATTCACTGCATATATTGAATATTAATATCTAATTCAAATGAATAATTCTCAAATTTGACTATAAATTATTCAATGAGACGCCGGAATGTATCAAATATGTATTCGATTTTTTGCAACCTGCCATAAAGAAGGTTAAGGTTTCAAAATAAAAATAATTCCTTTATAAATAAAACCAAAATCTAAGTGAATTTTTAAACTCTAGATGGAGCTGCAAGCTAAATGAATGACTTAAAACTGGAAAAACTATCACCACGAGATTCAAAGCACACAAATTCAGCTTCAATCTGATTTGAGTTATTCAAGCCCATGCGTATCTCTTGTTAGAAAAAAACTGAAAGAAACATGCTATTAGAAATGATTTTGCAAATATTAATAAATTAATAATTTAAATAACCATCTAAAGGAATTTGCAAAAAAAAAAAAAAAATATGAGTTTATCTTTAAAATTAAATATTGGCTTAACCTTGGGGACTGAAGTCAGGAAATACATGCCTCACTAGAGAAAGAATGATAAATCTCTATTGACTCCATTCAAGATATCAAACAGAAAATTTGCGCATTATTACCTACAGTCTTGCATAAAGGAAAGGAGGTGTTCATATCTATGCTTTTATCAATTTTATCCATTTCATTCAAGAGTCGTTTAAAGGGTAAGGAGATCAACTTTTAAAGGAGAGCCCTGACTGAAAAGAGGCATCATTTAAAATAAAAAATCCGTTGGCTTAAAATTTTTCTTCTTCCTCAACTTCTGTCTTAAAATTAGTTTTAAACTTCAGAACCCGTTCCGCTCCGTTCTCTATATTTTTTTCTATTGTCATATTGAATTTCCAAGTCCCTTCTCCCCTCTTCTGATAGGTCCAATATGTAGCCTCTATTATTCATATAAAACGAAAACAGAGAGAGAGAATGATAAATCTCTTTTGACTCTATTGAGTTATGCCAAACTGTCTGAATGTGAATGTGGTTAGTTTAGGTAGGTTCAGTATTTTTTTTTGAGCTTCCCTTTTTGGAGTTCTTGCAGGTCGAGAAATAAGCGATGAGGAAATGACACATTATTTTTATTTTTTTATAAGAAGTTCAAGAGTTTATTTCATCATGTGTGTAAGTCGGAATTCACATTTGGTTTCAGTGGAAAAAAAAAATTAAATTAAAATTTAGGTCAGTTGTTCAAAATGAAAATTTATTGTTAATAGCTCTCTCTCTCTCTTCTTGATCAAATGAAATACTGACTTCCTTCCTCAAAGAGAGATTCTTCATCTCTAATTGAAATGGCTTATTAGAAAAGATCATTAAGCCAATAAACTAAAAGATGAGGGTCTCAAATGTGGGGGAAAGAGAGAGAAAGCGTCTGTTTCCACCGCCGCTGTTCTATTCATGGTCTGGTGTTGTATATTAGACGAGGTTACACCTAACCCCTCCTCATCTCATAAATAATATTGCCGTTTTTCTCTCAATGGGAGATTAAGTGATAAAAATAGCTAGAGGAGGAATGTCAGGAGATAAGACAACAATCAAGAAGTGTTTAATACCTCTTCATACCCATATCAAAGTCTTATCATCATTTGGTTTGAAAAATTTAATTGAAAACTAATATACAGTTACTATATATGAAGATTGGGAAACACTTTAAATTTACATTTAAACGGCTGAGAAAATTAATCGAGGGTGGCCTCCCTTCTACACTTATAGTTCTATTAAATATATTAATATATTCCGTTTGCCGGAGGTGGACCAAATTTTAACCGTGGTCTCCGATTTTGAAATAATGTACGTATGAAATATTTGACGAGTCTCTGTCAAATCATATTTGAGTTTTTTTTTGGTAAAGTACCAGATCCGGTTACCGTGCTCGAATTATCGTGTTAACGAACATACATTCAGACAATCTTCGGACTCAAGAAGGTCCAAAATGTCAAGAACAATCAAAATCTCGAGATTGCATTTTGGAACGATTATATATCACATATAGAAGGAAGTAAAAATCAAAGATCAAATTTATTTTAATTTTTTTTTAATAATATTAGCAACAATAAAATATAAAAATCAAAAATCATAACTCATTATTAGATATAAACATTATATTGATTATACTAACATTTTTACCAACTGTCACAATTTTCATATACGTAACTGTATATTTCTTTACTAAGTTTTTGATCAAAAATAATTGAATATCTTTGCCATCCATCATCTTTATTAAATTTGAGTCTGAATATTTTTGCATATTTGGGGAAAATTTATTAAAAAAATTTTTTTTTTTTTGAAATTCTTGAAAAATTTCCTCTCCAAACGACTACAAAGTTTTATTTTTTGCTTAAAAAAGATTTCACTCTATGTTTGTTCCATGATTTAAAAAAATGAACTTCCTGGATTCTAAAGGACTGTCCTGCATTTGACTTTTTATCCAGCATTGAGCGTTTGATTTGTTCTTTTAAAAAACTTACAATACTACACTATTGAAAATTAGTCATTTCTATTTTCGTTGGCTGGATAGATTGATATAAAATTATTATATATATAGATATCGATATGAATTATCTTTTCTTTAGGGTAGGCCCAAAGATGGCAGATTTTGGTAGAGAGGTGCTGGGCGGAGGCTCAAAATGCCATCCCCCCTTACTAACCAACCCGTTATTGGACGAAACGTAACAGAAAAAAAATCTTTCCCGCATTCCATTCATCTTTTTCTCTATTCTACTCTAGCCGTTTCATATTTTGGGGTGTGGAGCAACGAAATTATTGGGAAAATAATCTCCTAAATTGGGTGGTTTAAAAATCTATTGAAATAAATTTTTGGTTCTGAAATGGAGTCAGCCAAAAGAACATAAATAAAAAAAATTTTGCCTTGTACGTTTCCAATTCTTCTTCAGGAGAGATATTTATTTATATCATTTTTTGACCGACGCCCCACCTTGCTTCAAAAAATATACAGCCAGAAAAAACAACATAAATTTTTGAAATTCTTAGCGGTGAAGGGGGGGGGAGTTAAAGACAGGTTCTTATTTTGCTCATAGCCCTAGCTTAAACAATTTTTATCAATTTTTGCATTTTTTTTTAATAGCAGCATGTCTTTTGCGTTTATTAAAATGGATATATGTTGAGTTTTTAGTGCAAATTTCGAGACTTTTTACTATTGCTATTATATATTTTTTATATAAACTACTACTACTACTACTACTACTACTACTACTACTACTACTACTACTACTACTATTATTATTATATTACTATTATATAGCATTATATAGCATATTTTTTTATATAAATCCAACCTCTATATTGCTATTGCTCAAGCAGGATTTACATATTTTTTGGATTGTAATTTTTGGAAAATTAAACTTCCCCTAACACAAGAGGTCCGATATGAAGAGAGACTAGTATCATCTTTTTTTTTATATTTATTTATTAAATGTAATTTGGGCGTGTGATTTTAAAGGTGTGGCTTCGAGATGGTTTATCCTTCTTGCCCTGCATTTATCCCTGTTCTAAATCGATCCTGGTTCTATTTTCGGGCCGCGAGTCGCTCTCGTTGGCTGACTCAACCAACGAACGAAATCTCTGTCTATCCTCCGCCCTTCGGGACTTCCGGTCCTCCCTCATCTCCAGGGATGTTGTGTTGCACTCTCTTTCTCTCTTAACAAAAACACCAAACAAAATCACACTAAGTTTACAAAAGAAGTCAAAACAATTTCTAAGAAGACGGGGGGGGGGGGGGGGGAGGACGGATTTTAAATCAAACCAAAAAGCGGGCTTTCCATTCCACTTCCCCTTAATTCCAAAATATAGATTTAAAAATTTTTCGTCAACTTTTAGTCCATATCAACAAACCGGAAGTGAAACTTAATTTTTTTTTTTTAACATTATATTATTAAATGTAGAGACTATTTTTACTTTGTGTATTTACATTATTGTAACTTTTAGAATTGTGCAGCCATTCTTATTTTATTTGTTGCCTTTCTTTCCTAGTTTGGAAAAAATAAAATGTAAGAATAACGACAATCGGTTATAAGCTGGCTCTTAAGTTGAATTTGAATTGTAATTGACTCCAAGGGAAGGCAGAGGCAGCAAATAGAAAGATGAGATGTTTCGAACAGAGTTTATATGCTCATCTTAAGTCAAAATTGTTTAGTCGGATTATGCTCAAAGAAGGTGAGAATAGTTTTTTTTTTTGGAGATCACTAGGGCCGTGAAAAATAATAAACATAAAATTTTTCAGCTCTCTAAATTTTACTAATTATATTTTAATTTA
>JAAAKE020142314.1:0-13362 GCA_010014785.2 Anisolabis maritima
CTAACACAAAACTCTTGAAAATGGCTCCAAAAGGAGCCGAAACGTCGAGTTAATCTCAACAATCAACGCGGGCCAACCCGGGAAAACATTATTCCACATATATATATAATAAAATTCTGTAAATACCTTAAAATGACTTCGGGTGCTATATATTCTGGTGTTCCAAACACCTGTTTATCTGAAAATTGTCTTGTTTCTCTGTCAATATAACCTTCATATAAATTTGTTGCCACTGTTGAAAATATAGGAAAAATTTAAGAATTAGTAGGGAATTTTTTTCAAGGTTTTATAATAATAACTTACAAGACATTAATCCCATTTTACTTAAACCGAAGTCTGTTAATTTAATATGACCTAAAGCAGTTATAAGTAAACTGAAAAAAAAAAAAAAAAACTTTAGATAATAGTAATAATATCAACTATTTAAAGATTCTAAATCATCATTTTTATAAATTAAGTAATATAAGCAAAGAGGGAATTTGTGTGGTGCCCGAAACGCAAATAAAATTTGTCGCTTTTTCCTAATATACCAATATAATTTATATTGGTAAATAAGACTAGAATAAAAACAATAGAAAAGTTACTTTCATTATCTTTGTTAAGAGAAAATATAAAAAAATAATCTCCTTTATTTATAGTATAAAGAATGAGACACTAAATACTAAAGAAATTATTATAATTTAATTAATTTAAACTGTATCGAGATAATTTTGTGTTTGAGTGGGCAATTCGAGCCCCCTTGGAGTTGATCTAGGATCTTCCGCCATGATAGACCAATCAAACATAAAATCATCTCGCACATAGTTAAAACTTAAAGGACATATTGACTAAACCCGCACACTCTCATAGGAAGTTGTTGGAAAACTATCAAATATTTCAAACAAATCCCTATTATTCAGTAAATTTCATAGTTTTTATTAGAAATTTTGAAAAATTCACTTGATTGATTATCTCTAATTTTGAGGGACATGATTCCAGACCCTGTGTGAATAATTATTAGAGAATATAATAAATAAAGATAATAATTTTTTAAGGATTTAATTTCCAAATTGTTCCAAGAAATTTATAAAAATCTATTGATATTAAATAATTTGCAAAATTTATTAACATATTGTTTTTATAATTATCTCTATATATAATAATTTTGAAACAAGGACGAGAATTAGTATATTACTATAATAATATAGGTATTTATTCCATCCTATATTATATCTATAGTAATATAATAATTTATTATTATATAAATAATATAAATAATTTAATTTATTTGTATGAATGAGATTTGATTAAATGATTTACGATTTGACGTTTGCCTGTACCAAAAAATGTTTTTAATTTATAAAAAAATTTATTATTAAGTAAAATCAAAATTTAATACTTACTTGTCAGGTTTAAGATCACGATGTACAATCCCATAACTATGAAGATATTCAACAGCTAAAATTGTTTCTGCGAAATAAAAACGCGCCATATCTGCTGGCAAAGGGCCCATATTTTTTACCAAATTAGCACAATCACCTCCTTCAACAAATTCCATTACCAAGCAAAGATGTTTCTAAAAAAAAAAACATTATTAAATATAACTCAATAACAAATATACCTGAGGAAATTCCTATCACTCAGTGGAGTAATCAAGGGCCGAAGCCCCCCCCCCCCCTAGGTCACTTAAATGATGTCAAATTTCATTCATTAAGGCACTTTTTTGTTATTTTGCATTTGGGTAAAAATTAGAGAATACATTTTTTGTAAATAAAAAACCGGGACAAATTGTAATAATAAATCAAGCATATATCCTTTGTAGCTGACCGTCAAAAAACATTAAACTGTAAAAAAATCCTTTATATCCGTTATATAGCCAATAAAACAGTATAGAATAACTATACTTCCCGTTCACATTTAATTTCTATATACATACATATATTTTTTAAATATAAATATTATTATGTAAATCAAATTACTCCCTAAATTTTCTTTCAAATTAAGATAGGTACTGAATTGTCTTATTTTTACAGTAATACAAATATTTGGACAATGAAACACTTTGGGCTTTTGAAAAGTTTATAGTTTTTCGGAAAAATGTAAAGAGAAATTTAATTTGATTGGTGAACATTTATTATACATGTCTATAAGAATTTATTACGTACCGCACTATCTAAAAATTCATTTAGCATCCCGAACTAAAGGACACCGGGACAAGAGTTAGGGAAAAAATCGGGACTGTCCTGAACAAACTGGGACGTATGGGAAAATTTTACAAAATTTACTTTGACTAAATTTTATTAAATTGGGAAATAAAAATTTTTGTTTCATAGAAAGTGGTATATTCAGGGGCGGAGGCCCAGAGGGGCTAAAGCCGTAAAAAAAATAAGAGAGTATAAGTAAGAGAAAATAAAACCTAAAAACGTATTATACAAGAGTAGAATATCTCAATAAATTGGGCCCAAACAATTTTAGGACGCATAAGAGTTAATCCATTTCAGACATAATCTAATAAATAATTGATTTATGAATTTTAATCAAAATCGTAGAGCGAATTTTGAGAAAATAAAAAAAAACTAAAAAAGTACATCAGTAAAAGACTAGTACCCGTTGGCCGATTTGATTATAAAGATTCGAGGCGCAAGTGACAAGGCTACCTGGCTTAAATATAAAGTTTGTGACTCGAACATTTTTTCTTTTTTGAGAAATCTTGTTCACCCACAGACAAGGACACACCATTTTGCGAAACCCATTTTTTTTAGATTCAACTTCAATTTTTTTGCGATCACAATACTTTCTCACTATCTATTACATATATAGGTAAGAGAAAGTAAATATGAAAGAAAAATTTCATTTTAAAAATTTGTAAAAAATTTTACATACCTTTGTTTCAAAAGAGCAATACATGCTCACGACGAAAGGGTTATCTGTGAAGCTCATAATATCACGTTCAGCAAAAACTTGGTCCACTTGATTACGAAGTATCAAATTATTTTTAGTTATTTTTTTCATTGCAAATCGTTGTCTAGTTTCTTTAAGACGTACTAAATAAACTGCCCCATAAGCTCCATTAGAAATTAGTTTAACTATCTCGAAATCATCCTCACATGGTATCTATGTTCAACAAGAAATGGTAATGTTAGAAATATTTATCATATGGATTATATAATTTCTAGATCAATGGTCTTGAACTTGTTGTACAAACCAAAGATACGAGCAAGATCCTTAATATTTATAATTATTTAATTAAAAATTAAAATTTTTTTTTAATAAAAAAATAAATATTTAAGGAGGGTAGGAGCACTGTGAAAACGTCAATCTACATATATAATTTTCTAACCAAGTTTTCAATTTTTTAAATAATGACGAAACAATAAAGGTAGAAGGTAGGGAAGCTGATATCTGTGATTATGTTCTTTATCTATCTACATAGTTTTATGGAAAAATCTGAATTTTCATTTTGTTTGCCCCCCCCTCACCTCCACTCCTCGATATCATTTTGACAGAGGCCAACTTTTTTTATTCTTTATACTAATATATTTTAACTAATGTTGCTTGAGATATTTATTATCTTTTAATATTAAATATTCCTTTCTAAAATCCCTCTATGTTATTTACTAAATATAATTTTAAAAAATTTTTTAGTTTGATAATTTTTATTTATTATTTATTTATGACAAAAAATAACAGGCTAAAGCTTAATGACTCAACTTCCGTCTTCACATAGGTTGAATCATATAATTATGAACACAGGGAAATTTTATGTTTTTAACTCTTTCCTAATGCAAGTCCTGATGATGCTTTAATGAAGTGAGATCTATCGTCTGAAAGATTTGTATTTATTAATTGACGTTTCTATATTACTACTTCTACCCTCCTGGAATATTTTGGAAGTCTCTATGGAGTCTTAGATTTATCATTATAAATATTTAGTTTAAAAAGTGACTGTGGCTGTGTCGTACACATTGAAAGTAAATACGTCTGCATTAGAAACTAATATTTTATTTGGGATATATGAATGAAATGAAAGCAATGTAATAGCTACAGGGATTTTATTTATTTGGCACCATGATTCTGCGGGTGCCGATTTTTCGAAGTCGACAAGATATTTCGTTTGGGACCAAAATAGCTACTACAAGGAAATTTTATTTAGGATCTTAAAGACATCGAATTTATATTTAAAATATTTTTATGTAATGAGTTTATGTTAATTGTAATCTTTTAAAATAATTTATTATTCTGAAAAGATATTTTTAAACATCATATATTAACATATTGAAGAATTTGCAATAATTTTTCAATTTCTCAAAACTAATTTTCTAGTCTAAAATCTTAATTTCCTTTTTAGTTTTTATTATTTTTAGTTAGTTTCATGTCTATTATTTGGAATTCCCTGTGAACTAGAAAAAGAATACATTCACAGTATTCTCAGCTTGTAAACGGCGAATAAAAGGGAATCCGACTATCAGTAGGAGGAAAGTCGAAGCCGTCTAGGCCACCCAAGTGTTAGTCGTGGGGATTGAGCCAATCTTGGGAGGTATCCCATGGGGTGACAACACATCTCTTTGGCTCAAATCACAGGCCTAAGGCCCATTCAAGAAAATCTTGCGACAAAATCAAAGAGAATCCTGAAGTACCTACTACAGAAAGATTGAACCGGTTAACTCTCTTTCCAGAAAAAGGTACTAAAAGAATCTAACTAACAACTTGGGACTCTAAGGTTAATAGATGGTTCTTTTACCGGCAACCTTCTTCAATCCTATGAACATTTATTGAAGATAAACTAATGGATATGGACGTGGAAGAGACATGGCCCTACATAGACAAATACCGGGGGGGGGGGGGGGCTACGTCGTCGTGGGAAGGATCAATGAGTTGGATCGAGATAAATTCGTTCCTTCCTTTTAAAACTAAACCTACCACGCGCGGTCAAATGACCGTTTTTGAAATTTCGTTTAGAATTTCCTGTATACTTTACGTAATTTATTGTATCGCCATTTAACTTATTGACTTTTCTTATAGTATACATACAATTCATTTTTTTAATATTCAACTTTTCTTATTGTTTACTTTCTGAAAAAATTTCATACCCTGTCTTGCCTACCAAGAACGGTTATTTGACTGTTTGAACAATTCATGTTATTTACAACTATATTCTCTGGAAAACGCATTTCTGGAACTATTTTATAAGTTCATTGCCTTTGTCTCCTATATTATCTTATCCGCTATGTGAAGAAAGCGCGATTAGAAAAGATGCCTAGCCGTCTTTGTGCAGAAAAGATGATGGGAGAGAATCTTCGGTCCCACTTGGAGAGTTTGTAACTTTGAAATTAGCATAACCATATATGGGTCATGGAAGAAATATAACAACTGACAATTTGTTTACAAGCGCGTCATTAGAGAGTAAACTTCTAGCAAAAAAAACTATGCTTGTTGGAACCATTCACAGAAATAAAAGAGAGTTACCAAAATTGGCGAGAGAGGCAAAGGATAGAATGACACGCTTCTCAATAATATTATATCAATCAAGCAATTCTACTCTTACAATTTACAAACCTAAACCCAATAAAAAAGTATGGATACTTAGTTCAATGAATTCATCCATTGAAATTGAAAAAAAGGATGCCCAGATACCAGAGACAATTAGATTTTATAATAGCACAAAATTTGGTGTAGATGTAACCGATCAAATGGCCAGAAATTATAGTGTAAAATCTAAATCTCAGAGATGGCCTCTACATGTATTTTTCAATATTTTAGATTTAGCCGGGATAAATGCTTGGATTTTATATAAAGAATCGACGGGCGAAGAAATTTTGAGGCAAGAATTTTTATTGTGCAGTGTTTTGTGGTATATTCCAAAAAAAGAGAGTGAGGACAGGGTGACATTCATTCCGAAACCGAATAGAATAGTCTACTGGACAGCCAAGGCTTCTAGACCAAACAGTCTTAGTTCTTTTTGGAATCTCTTTTAGGCTGATTGTCAGAAAAATAGGAGACGGGCCTTAAATAAATTATAGGATACAACCAACATGCAAACCACCCCAGGAAAAGAATGGACACGGCATTTCATGCAATGGTGAACTGTATAGAAAATTTTCTAGGAAAGGGGAGACTCTTGTGTTATGTCCTACATATTGAGAGGGCCTTAGAAAAAACTTTCCGTCAATAGAATAAGACATAGCTCTTAAAATACAGGTCATTAATCATTCCATCAGAAGATGGATAGCTTACATGCTCAATGAGAGTGCTGTCCAAGTTAATGTAAAGAAAAAAATAATCCGGGGTGTGGTGAGCAGTGGTTGCCTACGGGGAGAGGTTCTTTCGCCCCTGTTTTGTCATGGACCAACTCTTGAGGCTAACTTAAAGTCATTCACTTCCACACAAGCTACGTTGGTGACATAGCCATATTATTCGGTTGTTGCAAAAATAATGAACGTTTTTAATGCAAAACTTTAAACAGAAAAATCTCCAGTTCTACTTAACCGTTTTAATCGAAGTAAGAACAGTTTTGATCTTTACACTTTTGCCAACGTGATAAGAGCTTATTAATGCCTTTTACGAAAAAGTCCGGTTTTCTAGATTCGATGAAATCTTTAAACGCAATTTCGGCATCGGTCTGGTTTTTTAACACTCTCCTATCTAGAAAGTTCGTTAAATGTGCGAACAAATGAAAATCAGTCGAAGAGAGATCTGGCGAATAGGGCGGATGAGGCAGACTTTCGTATCCAAGATCGTTCAATTTTGCAGAGTGACCCGTGCAACATGTGGGCGTGCGTTATCACGAAGAATAATCGGTCCTTTTTTGTTTATCAATGCTGGACACTACTTTTGCAAAAGCTGGTGCATTTTAATTATTTCGCTACAGTACTTCTCGGCAGTTATTTTTTCACCCGGTTTTAAGAAGTTATAGTGGATTAAGCCTACTACTACACCAGATCACCATACAGTCAACATGATCTTTTTCGGATGCAAATCTGGCTTAGGAAAGTATTTCGGATTTTCATCTTTGTCCAACCATTGACCCGAACGTTTTCTATTATCGTAGAGCACCCATTTCTCATCACAGGTCACAATGCGATCAATAAATGGGTCATTTTTGTTGCGCAAAAGAAAGGATGAGCAAATTTCAAAACGACGATTTTGTTCATTTCTGTGAGTTCAAGTGGAACCCATTTCTCGAGCCTTTTCACTTTTCCTAGCTAATGCAAATGACGATCAATAGTCTTGCAGCTCTTCTGCAAGTTCTCGAGTTGTTTTCTATGGGTCAACTTCAACAATTTGCTTCAGTTGTTCATTATCGACAGCGCCAGGCTGACCTCGTCCAGGAGGCTTACTTCACCGTTCCGAAATTTTTCGAACCAAGACGTACAGTTCTTTCATTAGCAGTACCCTCACCAAAAGCCTGGTTAACTTTTCGGCTAGTCTCTGCCGCTCTTGTGCCTAATTTGAATTCATACAAAAAAATTGCCCCAATTTCTGATTTTTCCATCTTTAACAAAAAGATAAACAACTTTTGTAAACTGTGGTTAAAAGTAAAACTTTTAGCACAGATAGAGAGGGCAGGTAATGCCCTTTAAAATAATATATAACTTGACAACATTTTTGCAAAACTTTATTAGTAAAAATGCATTAAAGTTTGATATAACAAAAACGGACATTATTTTTGCAACAACCAAATAATTAATGGTATTTGTGAGAGAGCGCTCTGTGACCTAATGCAGAGGGTATCATTGGTATCATCCTATCATCGGTAGGAAGCTGGTGCAAAAAAACATTCTTTGTCAATAAATCCCATAAGATGGAGATGGGTCTGTTCTCAAAGAAAAGAAAAATAACCACCCTAAAAGAACTCTCTCTATTTGGAACAAAAATTAATCTCTCAAAAGAAGTAAAAAATCTGGAAGTTTTTCTTGATGATAAATTAACATAGAATAAATTTCTTCAGAGGTAGATTTACAATGCAAATAGGGTCTATTGGAGCAACCACACCACAAGGGGTCCACTCTTTATCGTCTAAGTTGCTGGGTACTCTAGGACTATGTGAATCCGCCTAATCTATTATACAATCATCCATATTATTTGCAACTTTTGCATCAATATATTGTAATAAAGCTGTATTGTTTGTCTTTCTTATGTAAAAATTAAAACAATACTGTTGTAATACAATATATTAGTGCAAACTTCCAAATAGTAGACAAGTAACCAGCTAAAAATACTAAAAACTAAAAATTGATATTCTTTGTTAGTTTCAAAATTTTCTAAAATATTTTTTTATTTCCTTACTTTTGGTCCCTTTTCCTTACTATCTTTTGGAGTTGAAGTTTGAGGTCGACCATGAGGTATCTTTTCAGAGAGATCTGAAATTTGTTCAAATTGAGATATATCTTCTTGAAGTTCTGAAAAATATTAGAAAATTATAAATTTTTATTTCTATTTGAATATAGAATTGATAATATAAATAGCCATTTTATAAGACAGTTGGGCAAAAGTCTCTATTTGTATTGCCAAATGTGTATGGAGTTCATTGAAAAAGAATTTGCTTTTATAAGAAATTAAATTTAACTTATAAGAATTATTGTTAAGGAAACTTGCTAAAAAACATTTTCATCATTTTAAAAAAGATATTCAATTTATATTTTACATTTAAAAACAATAAGCAATATAAGCAGAGATTAGTCATATATTCAAAATCTATTAATGGACAATCCCTAAAAAAGTCGGTTTCCACAAAATTTTGTGGTATTATATAATTAACACAATAGAGAACCTTAAATTGAAATCCTCGAAATCTGGTTTGGCTAAGCCATATTTGAGGAAAATCCATGGTTATAGTGCTGAGTATAAATTAATAAATAAATAAATGCACATTTGTCCATATCATGTTTGTATAGATCTCTGCGTCTACCTACCTAAGCTTTAACCCTTGATCAAGGACAACCAACCACACTATCGTACTAGCTTCTAGAGTTCCTCGCCTTTATAATTTGCGAAAAGATAAAATTAGACAATTCAATT
Source organism: Anisolabis maritima (assembly GCA_010014785.2). Lineage (NCBI taxonomy): Eukaryota > Metazoa > Arthropoda > Insecta > Dermaptera > Anisolabididae > Anisolabis > Anisolabis maritima. The sequence goes on from JAAAKE020142314.1 coordinate 8,998, forward strand.
CTTACTACCTAATAATCTAATAATAGTAAATCTATTAAGGCCATATTTTAAGTAAATATGTATGTTTATTAAGAAAAAACTATTTGGAACCTCATCGCGTTTTAAGAATGACAAAAATTAATTAATATTATTTTTTTAAATTTAATAAATTTGTGTCCACTAAAACAAAAAAATTATCTTGTTTAATAGTGTTATCCGAAATAGAAATGTTGAATAGACCCAGATAGGCTTAGAGAATGAATTTGAAAAATAACACATTTTCAAATAAACCCCTATAGTAAAGTTATCAAACATTTTAATTTTGAATGCAGGACGATTTAAATTTTTTTTTTAAGTATTAGTATTCTAATAATTCTAATTCACCCCAAAACGGGTTCACGTGAGGGCCCCCGTCGGCAATCTTCTAGCTCGTCGCTAGTCGTCGCCACTGACTACCATAAACTGACAACTTTGTCAAGAAAACGGATAACCTATAGATATGCAAATAAAATGTTAAGAAAACGTCTAAACATTAATTTTTCTGTGAAAATTTATTTTTACTAATTAGTATATAGTTTTAATTTAAAAAGGAATGAATAAATTTTCAATATTGTAGTATTAGAGTAGTAGTACAAGAGTAGATTGTATATACGGTAATTCATTAAATTTGGTTAACTGCGCACATAGATAATAAAGGCAATTTTCTTTTTTGCGTTAAAGTTGATATAAGGAAAATTGTAGAATATTTAATTTTTTTAAGAATAAAATGTTAAAGGAATATTTCTAAACCCAAGGGGTGTTTATAAAATCTAAGATAAAAACTTAGAAATCATATAATAATAAAACCTTTTCCAATTTTTGGGTCTACCTCACAATATTTTAGGGCAGCTAAATATTATTATATTTTAATCTTTGTGCTTTGAGCGCTCCCCATTCTCTATTCGAGAAGAGGGCAGAACTATAAGTATATTAAAAATTTGGCGGATTTCACAAGTCTTTACTTTTTAACACCCCCTGAGTCTAAAAAACAAGATTTTGACATAATGTCTGTGTTTGCTTGTGTATGTGTCTCTAAAGCTTGTTGTCTCCAAAATACAGACTTCAATTATGAATAAATTTCGACGTATCTATGTATATATATGATTCGGAGCCCCCTCAGCAGTGATTTGTTATTGAGCTCAATCGGACTTTTTTAGCAATACTCTACTTATATGGATTTTTGTCTCTTGACACCTGCAGCTCTCATTTATGCAGCGTTCTTTTCTTATTTATATATAAAATAATCAATATAAATAGATTCATAAAAAAGATAAAAATCAAATTACCTGCGATTGGATCGCGATTAAGTCCTAATTTATTTATTATATATTGTGGAATTTCAGCTTTAATTCCTTGGAAAATTTTAGCTTGGCCTTCTGCTTGTTCTAGTAAATGATAAAATTCTTCTGGATCAAATTCTAAACATTCTAAGAGCCTTGCTGGTCGAGAAATTATTAATAAAAGCTTTTTTATTAATCCAGTTAAACGTGAAGCAGCTTCAGGAGATTTTTCCTTTGTCTTAAAAAAAAATAGTGTGAAAATTAAATTGAGAAAGGGATAATTTTTTTATTTACCTCTGTAAGTAATCTTTCTAAGTTTTCGGACATTTCATAAAAATAACGGCTTGTAACAAGTTTTTCTTCGGATTTTTGCAAACAATCGCGTGCCATTTCAATTACTTGATGATGAACAAATCGTAAAATCGGAATTGAATCCTTAATTAAGTTATCAAAATGTTCTTCAAGAGATTTATTTTCAACAATGAAACTCCGAAGCCTTTCTTCCATTTGTTGAGTTGCCTGAAATCAATATAATAGTAATATTAATTATTTAATTATTTATTGAATTAATAATCCTAGCGAGCAATTCTTGATATTTAAGACAATTTTTGAAAATTTTTATAAAAGAAAAAGTTTAGTGGGAAAATCAGTTATTATGATTAAATTTTTAATTTATTTTTGTTCAAATAAAAATGTTCATTTTTTTTTGACTGATGATTGAGATCCTCTCGAACAAAAAGAGCAACTTCAGAAAATTGCCTGAGTGTCTGTTTGTGAGCAAGTGGGTGGAGATAGACGAAATCGTCTGAGGGCCACCTGTGTATGTGAGCGATTGTGTGTGTGTGTGTATGTGTTTGTGAGCAAAATTTTTAAAAAAGAAAAATTGTATTTGTATAAAATATAAGCAAGCTTAAAAGTATTTTCTTTATATTATTTAAATTCTGAATGTAATTTATGCCCTAATAATAATATTAGTTGAAATATTTTGATATTAAGTTAAAGTATTGCACCGAATTTAAAATTTTTTCATAAAAATCGAATTTTTATAACAGAGTGCTTAAATTCGATGGCGTTTTATGAAAAAAGGTCTGTTGAATTTCTGAAGAACATCAGAATCAAGTCTATATATTGTATAGACAAATATTGTTTTAAATACAAGTAGCCCACGTGATATAAAAAGCTTTTTTTAAATATGCTCTTAGGAACCAGGCAGTGGCAAAATTTTATATGTGGATCTGCGGGGTATATTTTTTGGGTTTCTCGTATTTGTCATGCATATGTTGTCATAAAATAAAATATTGATATATATCGTGAACTAAAAGATCGATATAAATATAGTACTCATCCCTATATCTGTCAATATTCAAGAGAAGCTTTTGAATTAAGACTTTACTTATAAATGTGATGTAACTTAAAGCAGGTCGCAAAACTTTCTCTTACATCACATTTTATTGAAAATATTAATTATAATGGGATTCTTGGATCTGTAAAAAGCTTTCGACAAGATATCGCACGACCTATATAATGTGTGTTAGTTTCGCTCCGGTCTGTGGAGCCATCTGTAGGCACGACTCGTCTAAGTAGTGGTAGACTCAGAAGGAGTGAAAATGAAGTAGGGAGAGAGACGAATCCAGAGAGAGGCTAACCATCATCACCATTCTCTTTTATTACCTTGTCTGAATTATCACCTGTATTATCAAAATTTTTTTTATTATTTTGTTTATATTTATTTTTTTATTTTATATATTATATATACTTTTTATTATATATCGATGGATTGCAAACTACTGTGTACGTGGACCTGGCAACCGGTCCATCCCGCTACACTAATGGCGCCCGAACAGGGTGATGAATGATATAAATAATATTGTTTATTAAATTCATATCTAAGTTCACAAATTTAAAATGGAGAAGTTTGTTTTCCGAGCAGCGCTCATCTTTGCTTACATCACAAAGAGAACAGTTTGCTGAGGCCACTCTTATACCGAAGAGATTCGTATCTTCAACTAAAGAAAATTTTAATTCATTTCAGGCATATTTTAAAAGGTTATCTTCTCTCGAGACAGAGTTTAAAGATGTCCAGTATCGAATTAATATCTATAACGCATTCTGTTCTGAACCTAAAGATAAAATCGCGGCTATCCAATCTTATACTAGATTTATGGAGTTAATTCTCGTTGCGAAAGGTAACTTGGAGGTTTTCTAGTGCCTCTCCCCACATAAATAGGATACCTCGCCATCATTAATTAATAAATTTCAAAACCTACCTCGTATACGAGGTCTGTTCAAAAAATAAGGTGACTTTTTATTTTTTTCGAAAAATATTTATTTATTCATCAATATCTATTTTGTCCCCTTCAAAGTAATCCCCCTCAGATATAATACACTTGTGCCTGCGCTTTTTCCAACCTCGAAGCACTTCTGATAGGCGCTTTTTGGTATGGCCTTGAGCTCTTCCAGCGATTTTTATCCCCTCAATCGTGGCAAACCTTCGTCCTTTCATGGGTCTTTTCAGTTTTGGGAAGAGGAAAAAGTTGCAGGGGGCCAAGTCCGGGGAGTACGGTGACTGAGGCATGATTATGGTGTTGTTTTTGGTCAAAAAATCACGAACAAGCAACGATGTGTGAGCAGGTAAATTATCGTGATCCAAAAGCCATAAATTGTTTCTCCACAAATCCGAGCGTTTTCTTCGAATTGCTTCACGCAAACGGCCCATAACTTCAAGGTAATATTACTTTTATTGACCGTAAGACCTTCTGGCAAGAACTCATGATGCACCACGCCATTGTAATCGAAAAAAAAGTGAGCAAATTGAAAACTAAATGTACGTTGTTCGCGAAATTTGAAAAGTCACCTTATTTTTTGAACAAACCTTGTACATATGTACACTATATTACTATTACAATGAATATTCTCACAGTGATAGTAATAACAATACTTGTGAAGGTTTCTCTCTTACTATCACTGTGAGAATATTCATATTTGACCGTACTTGGCGTGCTTTTTTCGGTCTTATAAACATTTTTTTTGCTCAAAGTAGACTCGCCAAATGCCACAGTCAACATTT
>JAAAKE020142325.1:0-13360 GCA_010014785.2 Anisolabis maritima
CTATATAACATGTATTAATGAATGAAAATAATGTAACCTTTAAAGCTATATTCATGAATATTATTTATAAAATAATTATTTCTCATTATATTTATTCTTTAATGAATGCAATATTAAACGGTTTTATTATAAATGAAATTTATATTATTTTCTAATTTTTAAATTATTTTTTGCATTGTAAATAAAATTTCTCTCCATTATTTTAATAATATCTTTCGGATTCTGAACTCGATAAATGTTCCTGTAGCAGAGTTAGAGCTTTTTTTTCCCTTAAAATTTATGTACTTTTTAATATATCTTTAGTACTGGGCTCTCAGTGAAGCGAGATGATCACTACTGAAGTTATATTGAATACATAGCTACATATATAGCTGGACTCCCAATTTAATTTAAATAAATATGTAACGTGTCTATCTACCCAAAGAATTAAAAAAATATATATATACGATAAATATAACTATAATCTTTACGATTTCCTTTATCCGACAATATTTAATTAACTTAATTGCTGCTGATATAATTAAAATAAACTTTAACGGCAGACCAGTTCTGTGGGTGTGTTACGCACGAGTGCAAGATTTTTGTGCCTCCCTCCCCCTCCCCCTAAATCCAGATTAAAAAAGCATTATATTTAATATAATAGCACATTATTATATAATAATGATATAAAAGATATTTAAATTATAAAATTATAAAAATATAAAAAAAACAGAATATATTATTTTTTTATTTATTTATTAAAAATAATCTTCTTTTTTTAATAATAAAAACTCCCCCCCCCCCCCCCCGTGGTTGAGAGGTTAAAGATATTGAGATTATCAAAACCAAGGGGTGTGGGTTCGGATTCCAGACAGCCCGATGAAAATTTATTTAAATCAATTGAATACCAATTGATGTAAATAAATATGCCTGGATAATTAGTATGATAATATATATATATGTATCGTTTAAAGTCTATATGGCCTCAGTTGCTGAAAAAAAACCCTTCGAAGGCGTTTCTCAATCTATAGGACGCTAAAGGATAACTGCAACCTTGTGTCAAATCTAGAAATGGTGAAGTTGGGTCGCAAAGCAAAAAGGGTTGAGAAACTGTATTAGAGGGCATGAGGACCTCGTAAATAAAAATAAAAATTATAAATAATAAGCGGAATGAATTAAAGTATAAGTCCAAAAGAGCCTTGTCCGTTGTTGGGGGTAGAGGGCTCATCTCATGTACCAAAGGTCAGAAGTTGGCGACTAAAATTTATATTATATTGGCTACCAATTAGTATAAACAAATAAGAGTCTAAAAAAGCCTCCGAAATAGACTTAAAAAAAGTCCAGAGGCCGAGCCTTCGGCAGTCCACGCATCTAGTATTGTATAATAGAGCGATTATCTATCCACCTATATATTTATTCAATAAATTATTGTTAGATAATACACGGAAAAATAGAAGTGGAGAGAAGAATGTTTTATTTAGGCAGTGGATAAAGTCATAATTTTTTATACAACAATGAAATCATGGCTTGATAAAAACATTCATGAATAAATAATGAACTTTAATCATTCAAGGTCACGTGCCTTTTTATTTTTGATTTTCAGGAGCAACCTATTTCTTCATAAATAAAATACGGCCTAATTGTTCTAACACATTTTACTTGTTGCCGGCCAAAAAAATTCCTGTCGATTCATTATTAATTTTTTTTTTTACTTCTTTTCTACCAAAATTTTTGATATAGCCATTTTTTCATTTAATTTCAATTTTACTTCCCTTCCTTCTGCAAAATAAATTTTTCTCAGCCTATCGTTTTGTCGGTGCATCCGGCTACTCAACGATAATAATTTATACACTAAAATAGATAAAATTGAAAAAAAAAATAAACTAATGTCTTTATCTCTTATTCGAGAGTTTTCAAAAAGTATATTTTAAGATCAGACATAAATATCTTCACAATGATCAATATTTGGCATAAATCCTTCTATTGGAAACAGTTTGCAGATATTCTCTTTTATCATATGTTGCCAGCAGCGCCGCTCTTAGCCGAAGTCGGGATTAACATTGCTCTTAATCATTTTAATATTTTACTTATATAGAATTACAATTTTACCTCTAATCAAACAGCAATATCACATTTTTAAATTAAGGACCCTCTAACGCTAAGGCTGGCTCTGTCATGATAAAGACAATAAAAGAACTTCAGTAAACTGTCATTTCCATCCTTATCTAAAGTTTATAAAATTAAGATTTTTGTCCGAGACTTAAATTTGAAATTTTATAAAGATGCCATCAACCGAATTTACTCCACATGACCATCATGTAAATCTTGTTGATTCATATTACAAAGAGCTAATTGGTGTTCATCTGCAAAAAAAGTGAAAATTGGTATGATTACACCCTGATTACTCTACCTTCCTCTCTATTGTAGAGAGTTGATAGTGTTCACATTCATAATTTTCAGGAAATATTATATTAATCATTAGAAAATTTTAACTGGCATCATTTAAATTGATTCACCTTCCAAATTGTTCAAAGATTAAAGTAATTTTGTAATAAAGATGATTATTCCCATTATGTAAATGAATAATAATATGAAAATGTGTCTCCAAGTGAAACTGAGAGCCTCTTTACGTAAGCCCCTCTCCCTGGATTGCTCCAGAGAGGGGTCCTCTCCTCAACAATTACCGGAAAATTTGCATCAATTATCAAAGGACTACAAAAATATAATTAAATAATCTCTGACGACTTTGTGGTCTTCACTTAATTAGATTAAAATTCTAGCGCATTTTCCTTTTCCAACTTTTGCATTCACTTTAGTCTTGTCATAACCTAAAACAAGACCTACACTGTTTGCCCGTTCTTAATCTAAAATTTATTTTCAGGGATGGTCCTCTTATGGACAAAAACTGCCTTTCCTCTTTCTCTTTATCCTCTATATATTATAATTTTCCTTTCATTTGAGGTAATGTATTTCGTAGAAGAAATTAAATTAACATTTCTAGTTATTTTATTGTATATATATAAAATTATTTTTCTGAAACTGAACAAATAACCTTGATAGAAGAGGAGAGGAGGGAGTAAATTTTTTATCTTTTCCCTCACATACCTTAAGAAATTTATTATTATCCTTCATTAATTTTTTTTTAATATACATACCTTATTTTAATTTGAATCAAGATTGTGATAGAGGGGAGGGAGGACAAACTCCATAGAAACGACCTCTTATAGGTATATGGCTAAATTTTTTTATTGAAATCAGTAAATTTTAATTTTGGACGAAAGACAAAATGTTACTTATTTTTCTCCAAATATAATCCGGCCATTTTTATCCCCAAAAAGGACAAAAGATGCTCCCAGCAAGCCTCCTCTCGCCTATCACATTCCCACTTTTTGTCTTTTAAAAGAGGGGAAAAATTCTTCCCATCTCTCCCTGATTCCGGTTTATAGTATTGCTCCTAATATCATTTTTATAGTTCCGAGAAAAATTTGATATTTTGAAAGGAAAAGTTCAGACATCCTTTAGAAAATGGCTTAATTTAAAAATTCCCTCTAGTCTATAAGAAAATGTATTTAATTATTATGTCTTTTTTGGCATCTAAGGCCTTTTAGACTCTCCGGTAGTCACTTATATAAAATATATCTCTCAGGGCGGGAAGCTAATTAAATCAAATCAAATGGACATAAGGAAATTTTTTTTAATTCTAAGTTTCCAAATAAGCAATAAATTAATTAATTTAACAATTAAATTTAAAATTAAATAATTTAATTTAATCAGTATAAGCCCCTTCTAACATTAAAAATAATATTAAATACAATACAAGATAGAAAATATCTCTTACTCCTCCATATTTGATTTTTTCAAAAGGTTTTTTATAACTTGCTTTGCCTCTATCTGCCTGTTTTTCCGATGAGTTAGGAATCTGAAATCTTGTATCTAGACTGAGTTCCGATGAGAATACATAAAAACGAGGGAAAAAATCAACCCTTTCCCGGGCTTTTTCATTTGAAGTTCAAACCTGGAAAAAAATTAACTATTTAGCGAAATAACATCCAAATACAAAATTCTTCTATTCAGAATTTGGAACAACTGTTTGGAAAAAAATTTTCTATTCTAAAGGAAAACATTTTTTTTTTAATTTTTTAAATTTTGTTTTAGTTTTGAAAATATTAAAGTAATTCTGGTATATTCTCTAGGGACACAAAAAATTTTCAAGGCTTGGATCGAAAGGATTAATTTATTTTATTTCCATAAGAAAATCATTCTTAACCTTTTTTTTAATACTAATTTGATGCTTCGCTAACTGGGTGTTAGGATTAGTTACTTTTATCCCCCCCCACACATAGGTTTTTATTTGACGTTTTTTATATGCTCAGAAATTTTTGGTAGAGATTTTTTGCACCCTTTTTTATTTTTGGGCCCAAAGGATGAGAAACACCACCTTTAATCCAAATGATCCATTATTACATTTTTATTTGTACACCCACATGATTTAATTTATTATTATTATACGTTGGTTACATTTCAAAGAAATCAACTTCCTTATTATCATCCTTAAACATATCGAGAAAAAAAGGAATGATCAATAACATCATTAACAAATATGCTATTGATTTATTAGTTAGTTCAGAGAAAAAAAGACAAACCTGGGGGGGGGGATTTCTCCTGTGTACAATAATCGACAAAAAGAATGAAAAGAAATTGAAATTCCATATAAAATAACTGTTTTCTAAAAATGTATTTCTGTTTATGGGAAAGTATCTCAAATTTCTAAATGACCTCTCACAAACAAATATTATATTTAGATTGCTAATGACAGATAATAAGTTTGGTAGGGATTGAATTAGCACGTTCTATTATGCGATTTTTTAAAAATTTTAAAAAGGGAAAAAATCGAAAATCATTTAATGGTATGTTTACTCCAGGCGTATCTAGAACCAAGATACAGACCTCTCAGCATTCTTTCCTATTACTAGTACAACAGTAAGCATTTGTAAATCAAAATATTGGTGTGCATTTTTTTTCAAATTTGAATTTATATCAAAGTCTCTCTTCACATTCCAAAGGTCAGTGGATCGCTTCCCGTCCAAAGCAACAAACATTTAAATTATATTGGATAGCAAATTATTTAAATAAATATGAACAGAGTCTAAATGGCCTCAGATGAAAAATAATAATATCAAGCTTGTGGTTATGGCGCCGATCGAGGCGAGACAGCTCTCTTGTTTTTTTCACTGCACTCTAAATTTGTACCTAAAGAAGCCCTCAGAATGATTAATCGAAACGTTACATTCAATACAAATACTCAAGAGTTAAACTGAAAATAACTGTGATTCCAAAATCAAAATTAATTTGAATTGAAATAATTAATAAAAATATTCTAGCATCTGATTTGCCCCCTCCCCCAGCCAGGAAAAATAATCTCTTATGTTGTCAAATAGAACAAAATTAGAGATAGGTCTGTATCCTGGAGTGCCGATCAGCAATCTCTGCCATCCTAGTAACCACCATTTCTAGCGTTTGTTGGCATATGAATGTCCATCATCAAGACCTTCTAGAGCCTTTTCTACTCTATAGTAAGGAGATAACATGGATGGTATGATGAAAGGTTTAGAAATAATCAATAAATAAATAATTTAATAAATAACTAAATGTTCTAAAGTCTAGACAATTTTTTTACTTCTGTTAGGGGGGATTAGGTTTCAATAATAATTATAATAATATTTTACCTCTAATATTAATTCTAATTTTCTTTTCCTCTCTTATTCGGTCTTACCTTTAATTGCCGATCATAAAATAATTCTAGAAAATCCAAATGAAGGGAATTTTAGCTTTTTTCTCTTTTCCCCCCTTAAACTTTTATTACCTAGAACATGTATTATTATTAGAATTAATGATGCCTGTATAATATCTAGTTCTTGTGCAATAAATTATTTAAGGTGCTTTCGGACTTAATGTATATATAAGCTGCAAAAAAAATTTTTTAGAAGAATTATATTTTTTTATTTTTTCTTATTTATTTATTTATTAAAGTGATTATTTTTTTAAACTTCTTTACTACATCCAGTATTCTGGACCTTAGAATATTTAAATTTTATTAACACCAACTCCTCCTTGACAAGGGTTGGAAAATAATTAATTATTCATTAGTTATAATTCTATTTTTATGTAATATAATTTTATAATGATTTTACAAATGTATGGCTATTTGATTAAAAATAATTTATAATAATAATAAAAGAAGGAAAGTGAAACGATTATTATTCAAAATAGAGGTCGTTATAAAATATAGGTATATATTATTTAGAAATTTGCATAATTAAAGATTTGGAGGAAGATATGCAATATTCTAACATAGGAAAGAAGACTGGGAAAAAGAGAGAGAGGGAGAGGTTACGATTTATGAAATCATCATCGACATCATCATCATCAAGGTGAAATCAATTATTATTATTAACGAAATAAACCAACGAAGAAGATCTAAAATTAATGATAATAATATTTACATAGTTATATACACTATATAATTTGTGAGCGATGGTGCTGGATTTCCCATTTAAATAATTTTTTTGTCTTTTCGGCATCTGAGGCTATATAGGCGAAACATAATATATGTTTTACGATACAATAATCCAGGCATATTTATTTACATCAATTGGTATCCACTTGATTTAAATAAATTTTTTTCACACTGTCTGGGATCCGAACCCACACCCCTTAGCTTTTAAGGTTATCACTACTGAGAATATCTTTAACCTCTCGGTCACGGGAGGAGGGGAGAAATAAATTTTTTTATTTATTTATCGACTCATTTCGAGCTTTTTGACTCTCCACTCCCCCAATTCATTTTTCAAACGTCACAAAAAGTTATTTTGATAAATAGATAAAGAGAGAATGCTTGTTAGGTTAAATAAGTGTGAACGAGCCTCACAAATTAAGAAACACTGAGTTGCCTTAAAATAATTAGATTTTAAATAAAATAAACCGAAAACCAACAAATGTCGTCATTAATATGAGACAGAGGTGTGATTGTGTATTTTTCAATTAGTTTATTTTGTAATAAACCTCTATCTTTTGTATATCCTTTGATTTGTAATTGATTATTAATGAAAATGCAATAGGAAGATGGTTTCGAATATGTAATCGACATTTGAATATGGAATTTCGAAAATTCGCTATTAGCCAACTAGAAGTACAATCCACTTGAAGTCATTCATTCATCTTTATTTAAGATCCATTTTAGAAATGCAAACATTAAACAAAAAAAAAAAAAAAAAAAAAAAAAAACTGAAAATAACATTTTTCTCAATTGATTTCTCAAAATCATTTTGTAGATAACATACATACGTACTGATGAATATCTCACTTGAAACGGGGTCACTTTTTCAGCCAGAGGCGATCCTTACAAGTATTACTTTTTTTTTTTTTTTTCAAAATTGGCAACACTAACAAAACATTCGTTTCTAATTACGTGGTTAATTATTTTTGCCAATTAACCGGGGGAAATTTCTAACCGAAAATAAATAATCATAATAATTATATAAAAACCTCTAATGGATATTTTATTGGAAATAAATTGTACTAATAATATACTTGTATGTGTATTGTTTTTGGATTGATAAAAAAGAAGCTATATAATTACATTCAATTAACTGCCAAATACTATCTTGAAAAAGTTTCCCACCCTGTCGTGGAGAGGTTAGAGGTATTAGTAATGTCAGAGTTGTGGGTTCGGTTCCCAGTCTGAAGAAAATTTATTTAAATCAATTGGAATCAATTGGTATAAATAAATATGCCTTGATAATTCTATGCTAGATGCCGAAAAAATTTTAAAAAAATCCTTAAAATAATATCTCTACTAATATATAAAAGACGTGTCTGTCAGTCTCACTGCATTTAAATCCCGCAAGTAACTAAAAATAAAACACAAACATAGTTATACATCAAAAGATTGGGCGATCTAGAAAGTATAATATAAATTATAAAGCGATTTTTTAATAGTGAAATTTGTTTTGTACGAGATTTAAATGCGGGCAGACTGATACACTATCTATGATAAGCTCAAATTTATTAAATTTTACAATTAAAAATTTGACAAATTTCAGAAGCAGAAACGTCCCCCTTCTCTAATGAATTTACAATTCTTCATACTTTTTTCATTCTCTTATCTATATATGAAATATATAGTAAGAAAAAAAAATCGATGTTGATATTTCAACGGAAATGCACTTTTTTAGATCCCCTGAGCTAAATGCTCTGTCTCTCTCTCTCTCTGTGTGTGTGTGTGTGAACAAGATTATTCAAAAATAAAAAGAGGCTCGAGGCTGAAATTTTATATTTGACCTAGGTACCCTCGTCGCCTGCACCTCGAAAGTTTTGAATAAAATCGTCATCATGGCCGACGCAATAAATAAATAAAAGTGAAGTGCGTTTATCACACCAGCTTTTTTTTTTTAAATCAGGAAATAAAAAATAAAAATATTATTTTTTATTTGAATTGAAAGAGAGAGAAACCCTATATGTATAATATGAGTAGTATAAGGCAAAAAGGGCCTTGACCCACACACAAACACAAATATACACACTTAGCAGGCAGAGCAATCAAATCCAATGATTTTGCCTTCACACACACACATACACACACACACTCTCTCTCTCTCTCTTTCTCTCTCTCTCTCAATCATTTCATTTCTTTCAATTCACTCCTTCAATTAATTTATTCGCTTTTCTCATTTTCACTCCCCCTCTTTTCCTCTTTCCCCACCCACGTATAATATTATACATTTTTACAATTTAAAAAAAAATTTAATTTACCGTTACTCCAACAATTTCTTGCCGAAGGCTGAAAACAAACTAGATGAATAATACAATAAATAATTACTCAAAAGCTAACAATAAAATTACTTTTTTTTAAAAGTCTTTCAGCATCGGAGGCCATTTAGACTCCGTAGTTATTTATTTAAATTAATTGGTAGCCAATATAATATAAATAAAATTTTGTCGCTCAGAATGGGAAGCGAACCACTAACCTTTGGTTCGTGAAGCCAGACTTCTAGCTCTGCACCAAAGGACAGGGCTGAAATTACTTAATGATTAAGAGATATTGGTACTTTATTGTTTATATATTTACGAATTTTATATAATCATCAATGAATATTATTTTTCAAGAGAGCGGGAGGAATTTATTTAAATTGAATTTAAAAACTGCTGCAATTATAGAGCAAACTTAAAAATATACTTTTTTTTAAGACGTGTATTGCGTCTCACTCCGAAAAAAGAGCACCGGGACTGGGCCAAAGAGTCCGAAACCGGCGGTGGAGTTTGGTGTGCGCAACAGTGCACGATACACCACGATTAACTAAACCGGGAATGTTTTTTATTTTTTATATTGTATTAGCTACCAATTAATATAAATAAATAAGGACGGAGTCTAATTAATCTCTAAAAAAAAATCTAAAAAGTCTAAATAGTCTCCGATGCCAAAAAAGTCCAAAAAAAAAAGTAATTTTATAGTTAGCTTTTGAGTAATTATTTATTGTATTATTCATCTAGTTTGTTTTCAGCCTTCAGCAAGAAATCGTTGGGGTAACGGTAAATTAAATTTTTTTTAAATTGTAAAAATGTATAATAAAATTATACGTGAGTGGGGACTGTGTCTCCAAATTTAATATATTTTTTTTTTGCCAACTCGATGTGACCTGGGCGCTACTTTCCACATTCCCGTCTTGGCTAAGAACATAATTTTCTTACCCTCTGCGTTCGGCCATCAACGCATCATCATTAAGCAAGATGAGCAGCAAAAGTAGTCATTCTAGTCAAGTACGGGAGGGCCACTTTACAACCCATAATCTATACATATAATATATTTATTATTATTACTTATAATAAAAAGCTAATGTTCAGGTGATGCATGATGTGAGTTACATTTTAAAATTTTAATTAACTAACAAAATTTGGAAATTTATTCTATTTTCACATGAATGTAAAATAAAATAGGATTTTTTTATTTATATTTATTTTTTAATACACTCAACAATTAAAAAAAGTTAATTCAAATTGGATATGAAGTTAGTCAAGCTAATTTTGACGCCATCAGGGATACTGCCCCACTTCGGTGTAATATTGATTACAAGTGCTTTCCCACTTATTCTATTTATTTGATATTGGTTTATTTAGTTAAATGTATATTTATTTGTTATTTTTTGTCCAAATCCTGTTCCGTATATTTATTTATTTTAATAGGGCATTCAATAACTTCGACTTTTATGCCCCCTGTTTCTTTTGAGGTCCAATCTGAATGATGGGGACTTTTGCCCCCCTGAATGGCCTTAGAAGTTGACACGCCCAAAAATATCTACATATAAAGAAAGTTAAATAATTTTTTATTGAAATTTCACTTTTTCTTTTTAAAAATTGTTTACAGATATAATTTAATTGAATAAATGGACGTTATAAAATATTCAGTCACTCCACAAATAAGACTTGAAAAAAAATAACAAATTCCATTTACAAAAATAACTCATTCATTCAGGTCCAAACAATCAAAAAAAAAAAATAATAATAATAATAACAATAAAAAGTCTTTTATTTTAATTTAATTAAACGCCCTGTCCCTTGGTGCAGAGCCAGAGGTCTTGCTTCACGTATCAAAGGTCAGTGGTTCGCTTCCCGCCCTGAGCGACAAAAATTTATTTAAATTATATTGACTAGCAATTAATATAAATAAATAAGGACGGAGTCTAAATGGCCTCAGATGCCGAAAGACTTAAAAAAAAAAATTTAATTAAATTCACCTGATCACCAAGTAAACTTTACATACTCTTCAAAAAATAAATATAATAAAGTTACTGTTTGTCTTCTACTTAGTTTAGTAAATTAATTTACTCCAAGATTATTATTTTAGAATAAATAGCGCTTGTTAGATCAAAAATTTTGTTTACTCCAGTCTCGACCTGCTCTGCTCCAGCCCTGTTCCAAAATTATATCTCCGAACGCAGCTTTTTAAAAAGATAAAAACTAAAGTTCGGACAAAATTAGATTTTTACTTTAAGGGAAAGGAAATTAATGTTTTTTTTTTTTTTTATCAAAAAATCGACCCTCATACCCCAATATTTAAACAAATCAGACCATAATTCAATCTTATATGAACATGATTTAAATCTCTGGTTGAAACTTCGCAGGAAAATTTGAAGTAGGGGAGGAAAGCAATTTACTTTTGAAACCTGAATGCTTATTTTATTTCATTTCCTGCCTTAAAATAAAAAAAAATTATATTTTACTTAAAATATTTTAATCTTTATAAGGTCTGCGTATGTAGAACATTGTAATGAAAGGCAATTTATTTAGAAATTAGAAGAGAACGACCATTTAAGGTCCTTAATGATCGGCAATAGAAAAGTCATTTGTTAGAAGAATAAACGAGAGAAAGGAGGGGGAAGATAAGAAGTTACTTAACTTCCATTTACCTTAACACGGCATTCCATCTTTCCATTATGTCAAACAATTAAGATATATTCTATATTTAAATTGCTCTCGTCGGCCTTGACAATTATATTCATTCAATAATTTGAAGGTGTTATCAAATATCTTCATTATCTAATATACAGTATATATATAAAAAGCAAAAATATCAACTTCCTCTATATTTATTCTTCATAGGAATTTTGACTATAGAATTTTAGAGAATTATCTATCAAATTTAAAAAAATTTAACTTTTTAATTCAAGATTTTTATTGCAAAATACGAAACACACAAGTGGTTGGAATTTTTGTTTTTTAGACTCAAATTGTTTTTTCTTTTATTGGGAGTAGCAGGAAATTTTTTAATCAAAATCTCAAAATATTATCTTGTTTGTTTTTTTTTTTTAAAGCTACCAAAATATATTTATATAAGTTTATACAAATATATTATCCTTTAATGTGCTATCCCCCTCAAAAGTAAATGGACACCCTATATTCCGTCTTAATGGATAATTAGAAGAACGACATGAAATCAGAAAATAATAATTTATTAGTAGAAAAAATTTGAAGATTTTGAATTTCATGTAGCTCTCTTAATTATCCATTAAGACGAAACAAAAGATAGAGACAGAGTGTCTTTATATACACTTCTCACTTTTTCTATCCTCATATTCACATCGCAAAGGAGCCACTTTATTACCCTTAATGCACCAAGCTTATTTTTTATTTTATAATCATTTTTGCCCTCATTCGATGATTTGGTTCCTATTCTGGCAATTATTATTTTTTTAATTGAATAATTTATTAATATATCTATTTCTAATATACTTGTATAATATTATACTTATATTGGCACTTAATATTCTTTTTTAAAATCTTTTTCACTGTAGATATTTCAGCGGGAGTTCCGGAGAGCAGCCAGGTGATTAAAATAAAAAAATATTTTATACTCTATTGTCTGCCTTTCAAGCCTCAAAATATATATTCCTAAAGATGAACGTGAAAGTCGCTCGAAACGTCAGCAACAAAATATACTTTTTTTTATTTTAATCACATGAACTTCTCCCGCCTTTATCAAATTTTTTTTTTTTTTTCAATAATTAACATTTCACAAACCTTGCCCCTTTGTCCAGAGGTAGGTAGAGGTCTCGTTTCACGTACCAATCTCGTATCAACCGGTTCGCTTCCTGTCTGAGCGATAAAAATTTATTTATATTATATTGGCTACCAATTAATATAAATAAAAGGACGGAGACTAAAGCCTTAGATGCCGAAAAAGACATAAGAAAAATTTTGTTTTTGACTTAGACACATCTTTTATATAATAGTATTCTTTGATAATTTTGAATTTTCACATTAAATGGGAGGTTGTTGTTTATTTTGTCAGATTTAGTTTTTGGACCTATAAATAAAGCACTCACTATGAATTAAAAAAAAAATTTAGTATATTAAATGATATTCTAGTAATTACAATATTTATCAATAAAAAAGTTTTTCTTTAATTATTTTTTTACACTTGAAAAACGTTACGATCTATTTGGAAAGTTTGCATGTCTTTCAATTCTCTCATTTATACAATTGATTTAAATTCAATTAATTCAAATCTTATTTAAGTAATGATAATAAATAACTTTTTTTTGATTAATTTATTATTATTGATTCGGTGGTGGAGGGGGGGGGGGGGTCAGGATAAAAGTTAGAGTTTTGGAAAAACAATATATCTTGAAATTTTATCTGCTCTTTTTTTCAAACGTTGCTCTCCCTTTATATTTTTAAAAGAGCTTCTTCCTATATCTGTTGACCCAAGGTTCTCAACCTCTTGTTCCCCTGGTCCCCTCTAAAGTAAGATTTTACATATCCTCTGCCAAATACCATACTTATAGCAAGTTTATAAATGTATTTACCGATTATAAAAATTTATTTC
>JAAAKE020142336.1:0-13360 GCA_010014785.2 Anisolabis maritima
TTCCTCTAAACACTAATTTTTGGTATACTGCAAATTAATATTAAAATATTTTTGAACTTAGAAATTTGTATTTAAGTGTATTTTTAGATTATTTGAATCCATTAGTTATTTTTTGCTTTAATAATGTCTCGGATGAGATTTTACAAAACCAATGTTTTATTGTTTATGATATAATTAAGGAAATTTGTTTAATAAAATGTCTCTAAGAAGTTTGTCTAGTCCACAATTTAATAATCAACTTTTCCCTTTAGATTTGATTTGTTGCCAGATTTGTAGAATCTTATCTGGGAGGAGGGTCTTTACATAAAGGGGACCCAACTAATTCAATAAAAGATTAAAATAAACTGAAAAATTTAATTATGAACCCGGGGCCCAACCCTATTTTAATATTTTATTTTTGAATTAAAATTGGGTTTGTTCCCCTAGAGTTTTAATATGAATCATCCATACCAAATAAAAAATTAAAGTGTTTAAAGTTATTATGAAATTCTGCCAAAGGATGAGTCATTACGAAATAAAAAAACTAATAGTCAATTTGAGCTGTGGAAATGTCTAGTGAATTAAATTAAACTTTAAATTTTTCTTAAAAATATTATTTTACACATTTCGGCACAAATGGCCTAAGTTGCTGAACGCCCTAATAATAATAATAATAAATAAATATTTCATTAATTCAATTCAATTTATTGTTTGAAGATTTCTTCAAATTTTTTAAGAGAGGTTCTTATTTTTTTCCCTCTTAATTGATAAGACTTATTTTTGGAGTGATTTTCAATTTAATTTTTCATAATATGGTGGGTAGTCAGCTGCTGTCCTATTTGCTTTAGAAAAAGTACTTAATTTTATTTTTATAATAATATATAATAATAAATATAAATAAGTATATCCATGTTTGTAAAGAATAGATATTTTGAAAAAAAAAAATAAATAAATAAATATATATTTATTCAAATATCAGCCTGTAAATAAAAAAATAAAAATAAAACAAGAATAATAAAAAGTGAAAAATTTTTGTTTTAATCTTTCATAATATTATTTTAACAATTTACTATGAATTAAACCAGAGCCTTCCATATTTTATATAGTTAGCAAAATTTTTTACTATCCTTTCTTTATTTTTTGTTTTTGTATTAAAGAAATTTAAGAGATCATTATTTTCTAGTTTATAAAAAAATTTATAAAAACTATATAAAATACTTATTGACATATGAATAATTAGAGAATTAGAATATATTACCAACACTACATTCTTTCGGAAACTTTATTTTTCTTTAATAAAAAAAATTAAAATGATATTAAAATAAAATCTATATATATTTATATATATATGTATGTATGTATGATAATCATGCATATTATATAATATATATTTATATATTACTAAGTTAGGCGCCGAATTTTCGCAAGAGGACTTTAATATAATTACATTGTTATATTATATAGGGATCCCATTCATCCAGTTTTCACAAGTTCCAGTTTTTATTATATTGTTGGATTGGAGAAAAAAGGTTAAACAAAATTTTACGAAGGGATCAGTTTAAAAGATAATGTGATGGAAATTATATCAGGACTGAAATAACATACATTAAAGTGGAAAAAGCTAGAGAAAATTCCTAAAAAGGATGGTCCTCTAGCCGAAAAAAAAAGAAATAAAATTTTTGTTTGATCATGGAAGCAGTCCCGTTTCTAATTTTAGTTTTATGGGATCTCTAATACAATTTCAAATCGATAGTAAATTTTTTAATACAACTAAAAAAAAAATTTTCATTTAAAAATTTGTAGAAAAATGGCCAAATTTTTTTTTTTCTAAAACAAATTTTATAAATAATATTTTGAAATATTATTTTGAAATATGGACTTTTTAAATATATTCCAATCAGGAGAGTTGTAATTTATCTCTATAAAACTTTGTACATAATTCAATACATTTTCTATAGGATGTTTTAAAATTTTTTTATATAGCCAAAAAATTATTGGTCTTAAATTTGAGAAGCTTCTTCTGCAAGGAATCAGTTTTATTTTATTGTAACTAATTATTATTAAAAATATGGAATAACTATTAAAAAAAAATTTAGTATATACATACTATACTCTATAATATAAAGAGATTTTTAAATCCATTATGTATATTTACAAAATAAAAAAATATTCAAAATAAACCTTTTGGCAAATAAAATTCATAAGTAATTTATAAATGAAAAAAATTAGTTTACACTATTCATTTTTAATTAAGTAGGCTCATGAAAAAATTAATATTCCGCTGCTAGAATCTCTATAGTGAAATTTTATTATATTTTCGAGTGTTGAAATTTTTAATATAGTCAGACTGGAACATAGAAAGTATTATGCGTGGCAGGCGATCATTAATTCCACTAGGACCGGAAGCCATATTCAGTGTCCATGTTTTAATGGATCAGATTAAAGCGTAAGACTTAAAGTACTATTTATTTATAAATAAAGCTGGCGCCACTAAAAAAATGTATATATCTATTTACAAATAAAGCTTGAAACCTTACGCATTGATCCTTTCCATTAAAAGATGACCAATGAGCCCTTAAACATTTTTTATACAAAAATTAGAACACCAATTCCATTTGAAAATACAGTATTACTAAGAAAGAAAAAAATAAAATATATTAAATTCCATATAAAATTTATTTAAAAAACTGGGATGGGGTAGCGGTAGTTAAATTCGCTTATAAAACAAAACAAGTCTTACAACAGAATGATTCGGTGTTAACTTTAGTTTTATATATAAATATATAAATCAATATAAAATAAAAGAATAAATTTGTAAATAAAAGATAAATATACATAAAAGAAAACAAAAAATAAAATATACATATATAAAAATTAATCCAAAATAATTCTAAATGAAAATTATGATATGTTTCAGTCATTTATATATATATATATATTTTTTTTATGGCTTGTTGATATGAGATTACAATATAATGAGGATGTATGTGTAATTTATTCCCAAACTGATTTCTTATAGCAGAAGAAACTAAAAAAAAAAAAAAAAAAAAACCTGTTCATTTTGGAATTAAAATAATCAAAGATAAAATGCACAAATTTTTCTATTTTATTATTTTAGTGGTTGGTTGTGGTCTTTTATTATTAAAATAATAAAGGAAATGTCAAAATTTAAGTGACTTGGCAAAAAGTGCAGCGGTGGCTTGAGTTTTGTCTCCATTGAAACGTCTTAGCTCGGAGACGGTCTTAAAGTAGATATTATAAAAAAATTAATAAAAATAATTTCTTAAGATAAAAATAATTTGAGAGTGACTTACTTGTTCTCTTGTAAAACCTAAGGCTACAAGTTCTTTGACATCTGACTCTGTAAATCGATCTGAAGGCAAAATAGCTGTCGCGGGATCAAGTCGTCCGGAACCTAAAAAAAAAAGTTAAAAATAATATGAAAATTTGGAAAAAATTAACTTGGGCCTCATTTATTTGCCATATATGCATAATATGCAGTGCAACCTTTCTGGCAACAAGTACCGATAAATTTTAGGCAAGAGGATTGCGTACCGGTAGCTAAATTTTTTTTTTTTTAAAAGTAAGATATTTTATACATAATATATTTTTTGTTATTCAATTGTCGCGTACCGTTATTGAATACCGGAACCAGAGGTTGGAATTCGCTGGTTTAATGGATTATAGCAATGCGTAAATCATTATTTACATCTAAATAGAAAAACTGATGCTGGTATAAAACTTGCGAGTCTCTCACCTCTCACTAATTTTATTAATATAGTAGAGGCTAGGCGCCTATTGTATTGTAGATCTTGGTAATTTCAAAATTATGAAAAATAGGTAATTCATTAAAAAAAATCTTGACTTTTGGAATTTTACAAACAAATTTTTGTGGTACACATTTTTGAAGCCAAAAATACAAAAAAATTCCTCCCATTAAAAAAAAATTTGCTTTGAATATCAACTGAGAATATATATATATATATATACGTACCTTGTCTTTCATATTTAGAAGAGTATATATTTTGAATGATGAAATTCATTGCCAATATTAAGCATTCTCATGTATAAAATAATCAGATAGAAAAATTTATACGTTTTCAAAATTTATATTTGATTTTTCAAAAATTCAAAAATTTTGTGCCTTCTGCGATCTAAATAAAATAAAAACTTTTACTAACAATGAATAGATTTATCTTAAATTATTATTAAATATGAAGACTCTTTAACTCAAGATAATAAATAATAATAATAATAATAATAATAATAATAACGAACAAAAATATGGTTGAATGAATAGACAAGGCGAGTGGCTAAGCGGAGAAGCCCCGGATTACGGAACCGAAGTTATAACTACCTCGGGTTCAAGACCTGCTACGCAACAAATTTCCAACATTACCAAAGTCTCCTTACGAGAGTAAAAAAGTGAGAAATAATTCCCCATTTGCCCGAACCTAATAACAGGTGTAAAGGGCCTAAGTGGGTTGAGAAACCCACTCCTAAATTAAATCAATCTATCCATGAATACACATCCACCTTCCAGCAAAAATTTATTCAACTCTTAATAGTGATGCTTCCTCGATGAGAAAGAACAGGGACCCACCCCTGTATAAGAAAATTAGTGGAGTAACCACAACGTATCAATTAGTAGCACAAATGATAGAAGAAAAGATAGATATAACATATATTTATAATTACCTGGACGGTTCGGGGGATTTGGCCGAGTGGATGTAGTGGCTCCGGCTGTACTGCTGGATTCTGATGAGGAGCCTGGCAATATATCATCTTCACTATGAGCAGATAAACGAGCACAGGCAGGAAGTTCTCGTTCACATAAAAATGGGGTTTCAGTGCCGGTGGTTCCGATTCTTAAAACATTTTTTTTTAAATCTATTGAACACTGCAAAAAAAAAAAAAAAATAGAATATTAAGAAAATTATTTTAACAATTATCAATTTATTTTTTAAATACCTGATGTCTTTTTAACATATCGAGGCCAAGAAGCATGTCCATTGGTTGCTCTTCAAGGACCGAAAAAGATGTCGTTAGATGATCTCCTCCAATTTGGATTTGAACCTAATAAAAAAAAAACAAGAATAAATTAATGAAACTGGAATAATTAACCAATGTTTTTATACTAAAATGAAAGAATGAGGATGTTACCATGTGAATTCTTCCTATGATCTTTTGGACGCCAACTCCTTTAGCAATACCAGACCATCGAGTATCCACTAAACGCATAATATGACATCTCTCGGCACATGCAGCAGACATTATAGTCGTTTGCGCCCCTGTAAACATTAAAATCATCAAAATATAACAAATTTAAAAAATAATCAATATTGATAAAGAGATTATGAACAAGAGCTTGGGAATAAAAACATCAGTTCTGATTATTTGCAAATATTTTGATAGAATGTGTATCAGGTTAAAAAAGGATAGGAAACGGAAAAAAATAGCCGCCGTTAAAGGGTTTGAATAACTTTGATAGATTCAGACATGATCTAATGCCATCTACCATAATAATTAGACTAAAATATATAGAATTCATCACGGAGAGAAATTCCGCCTTTCAATTTTTTCAAAATATAAGATTACTTCCTTGTTTTAAATGAAGTGAACATTTTTGAAAAATTCTTTGCCACCTCCAAATACAAAAACCTCTAAATTTTAAGATTATGTATCAAACATTAAAAAATTGTGTGAAAGAATTTTTCTGCCCATTAAGGAACGGTTCGTCCTTATATAATAGTCCAATGATGATGTCCTGAAGCTAGGATTTTTTTCAATTTATTTTTTGAATTTGACTTCTCAATATATGATTGTACGAGCATATTAAATTCACCTGAATCAATAAAAGCTTTGACTGGATGACCATTAACTTTACAATTGATATATAACATTACAACGGTGCCAAAAGTTTCAGGATTATATTCCATTGCGGCCTCCATATTTGCTTCGATATTTTTCTGACGAATTTCTTCAGCTATTAATCGCTGAGCCTCAGCATCAAATGGATGAGCATTAAGAATACGAAGACGTTGTCTTTGACGTTCCTCTCTTTCTCTCACTTGCTCTCTTAGTACAGTGGCAAATGTATCTAGAAAATAAAATCAATATTAATTTTGATATTTTTTAATTATAATATGTCCTTCGACTTACCTAAGCTGCCACTTAATAGTGCATCTGCTAAACGAGGATTGTTTTGTTTGAGTAAAGCCAATTGGTCAGGATTAGCCATGAACATCTCTCTTATCAATTGGGGATCTTCTTCAGATGGTCTTTGAGCATTTCCAGGCACTTGGATTGAACTAAAGTCCAGATTAATATTCGCTAAAAAGAATTTTCACATTTTAAACTACCAGGAAATAAAATATTAAATGATATCTAGATAATCATATAAGAAAAATTTATTTTTTTATTGTTTGGTTTTTGGCTTGAAATAATTGAAAATTATACTCAAGGTTAAAATATTTTCCCAGGTTTTGACCAGTTGGAGCAAACTCGTATTCGGAAATATTTAGCGGACCAAAAAATATATAGTCTATAGATCTCATGTAGATAGAGAGGGAAAATTTCACTTGTCTGGAATTTGTTTTAAAAAAATATATATTAATGTTTAAAGGAACTCGGGAAACTACCGTTCAACTCTGTTCAAAATCCCTCCTACCTGTTTATTAATCTTTCGTCATGTCTAAAATATAATTTATATTATATAATAAATTTTAGATTTTTTTTTTTAAAGAGGGAAGGACTCTATGCTCAACCTGCACAACATTTCAACCACTTATTCTGTGATATCTCCCTGAAATCCTCAATAAAACTGTCAATTTCTAAAAGAAACTTTAACTAATGAGGTGAAAACAACAATACTAATGAAGGTTTCCTTAAACTAAGCTCTAAACGAAATAAAAATTTTTAATTAAAAAAAAAAAAAGAAAATAAATTTACTTACAATCAGATAGGAGATTGGAATTGGAGTTTTGCATATGTTGCAATATAAGTACATCTCCATCGGAGATGCCCAATTGTTTCAAAGATTTTTTATCCTCTAGAAGAGGCCGACCGTTGAATGCAATCAACATTTCACGAGCTGGAATACCACATTCTACCTCGCAAAATGCCTAAGAAACAAAATAATCCATTGGCACTGGATGTGTTTGTACAAGAGGACAATAAAGGACCATTGCTGTTTGATCAGTACAAACTTTATTAGACAATTTAAAAGTGGATATTGCTCCAGTCTATATTTTATGATGACCCCAGCTTATTAGGAATTTTCAGTGGCGTTAACAAAAATTTGCGTTTAAAATCCTATTATACCATTGATTTAAATTCAATAAAATTTTTAGGCCAATCTTCATTTTTCACTTAAAAGTAAAAGTAATTAATTTTTGTTAAGAAACTAAAAATTGTATTAAAATTTTCTCGGTGGCCTTGAAAGCCAGCCCCGGAGCATAATTTGGGAAACCGTGATTTACACGATTAAGGGCCCTTTCTGCTTGTTATTGGAATGAATGAATTCCTACTTTCTTACTCTTAATGAAAGATTGTAAGTTTTTGAGGTAATCAAAATCCGCAGCTTTAATCAGCCTAACCACTAAGCTTTTCTACTTTATGACAAGACCAACTATTACAAAACTAATACGGTATTAATAATGATTGGTGATTTAAATATTTGTCTAATCAAGTTTTTTTATAGATTGGTCAAACAAGACTGGTCAGTTATTCTCATGCTATAATTTAAAATTTAAATATGTATTCAAGTGATAAATAAAATAGGTACCTTGAAATTTTCCAATTCGAGGTCTTCACTTACGTCGAGAGTGAAGATCTCATCATTGAGAGTGGTCACCGTGATCCTCATATCTAAAGATGATTTTTAAATCCCCCTGTAAACCCAGATGCAGAATCGTCCTATTTAAGACATCCCAAAATTCATGATTTAGAATAAAATTAGAAAAAAAAAGAAATAAATTAAATGTCACAACATGCACTGTTAGTAAACAAATAATAAATAATTTAAAAACGAAGACCATGGAGAATTTTCTAAAAATAAGAGGAAAAAATTCTCACAAGCCTTTGCTGATTTTTTTTTTTTTTTAGGGGAATTTGAAAATCTAGACTTAACCATGAGTATATCGATATTGGCAAATATTTTTGGCAGGTTTCAAAGCCAGAAACGTGTAAAAGAAAAAGTACAAATACACACACAGAAACTCAGATAAATAATTTTGTAACCTCACTTTCTTATTTTTGGATCTTGGGAAACAAAGATTTTTAGAAGAGTTTGTTGGAGAGGGAAGAGGTCAAATTTGGACCGATTTGAATACTCTTTCTATATAAGTATATAGAGAGAACATTTAAAAATAAAAAGATATAAACCTTTTGGAGAAATTATATAATATGCAAAATAATTTTTTATTCATCTAAGTATAACCTAAAGAAATTTGACAAATTAGTTTTTCTCTTTTTATTGTAAAATGTCCTCTTTAAAGATTTTTTACTGAAAAATAACAATAAAAAAAAATTAAAATAATTGATATATACTTATATAATATAAAAGAATATGTATGTTTTAAAATTAACTAGCATGCAATTTAATTTCATTAATTAATAAAATTAAAAAATAACTATAATGCAAAACCATGCAAAACTTACACAGTGATAATTATAAGAGAAAAACTTTATCAAACACAAAAAATTTTGTAAATAAGCATTTTTATTTATCACCAAATATTAAAATAGAAATGAGAAGAAATTTTTTATTTTCAATAAACGATATATAATGGTGAAATGTTGAGCAAAGAATGACTCAGTTGAATTTTGAGGTTAAATGATTTCAAGAAATGTGTTGACAAGTTAATATAAAGCCCAAGAGGACAAAATGTCACAATACTTTGTCGCCCTCTAAACAAGAGAGAAATAATGCCGAGTTTACAAGTGATTAGATATAGTGGCGCCAATTTAAAATGGCAACACCGCAAAATGACAAACGAGTGAATACCTAAACTCGCGTACAAGCATCTAACTTGCATGCCAGTTCAGACATTTTTGTCATTTGCAGTGTTGACACTTTAAACTGGCACCACTGCATGGATTCATATGTAAACGGCCCTGAAACTTCGAAATTGTAAAGTGGCGCCTAGTAGCGACTAAAATTAAAAACTTGGAAAAGAACACAATTTAAATTATTATACACTTTTGATGTCTTCCAATAAATAAGATTATATATCGGTATATAATATATTTTTAATAAAATTAATACATTTTTTTACAAATCCTTTCTTTATAATTATAATGGATATTTTTCATTAAATCAAAATCAAGAAGAAGTTATCTATTTTTTCCAATATTATGTTATCATAATTAAAATCAAAATTTTATTTATTGACTATCAATTAATATAAATAAATAAGGAATGGCCGTAGATGCCAAAAAAGTCTTAAAAAAAATTTATTTTTTATCTTTTACATAAAGGATGTCCGATCCCAGTCTAGTGACACACACATTGTGATTAATATATATGCTTTATTTCCGCTGTGTCACTATATTGGATTTATTTTGGCACGCTATATATAATATATATATTAACAAGTCCAATGAATGGTTATTATTTTGTATTTTAGATCATTTTAAAATTATAAAAAAAAAAAAAACAAAATTTGACTTATTTAATTTTAAAAAGAAAGAAAATCCTTATATATGGGTATATCATATTTAAGAATAATTAATGTATAATTTATCTATTATGTTAAAATAATTTTCAATAAAATCAAAATAATTAAAAAAAAAAATACTATTCAAAGGCCTTATTAATTAGTATAGAGAGCATTTTATATACCTATATGAATATAGAGTGAATTCAATAATACTAATTTAATAATGAATAGATTGAAAAGGAGCTAACTTCATTTTGAAATACATTGAAAGATCTGGTGAAATATTAATAAGCATTTAATTATTGAAACTTTATTTCAAGAATATACAACTACAATATCAAGTCTATATAATCAGGTAATTTTAATTTAATTATATCATATTTTGTTACCTTTTTAATAATTTATAAATGTTAACCATAATTTAAATTAATTATGTTGTTAAAAAAATTCCCTCCATTTATATTACTTTAATTACTACGGCGAGACAATTAATATACACAATATTTTTAGTATTTTAAATTAAAATTATTAATTTTAATTAAAATTAAAAGTAATTATTTTTTTAAATACAAACAAAAAATATAAACATTCTTCTACAATTGGACAAAATCGTTCCTTTTGGTTCGTTGATAATCATTTTCTACAATTTTTAAGCCTCACCCTCTCTCCCCTGCGACCAGTGCATCTTTAATTGGCAAGTTTATTTTTATTCTAAAGAAAAGGTGGAACGATTTCAAAATTCCAGCGGTTTAATCTTTGTCCATATAAATACCATCCAAATTTATCTAATTTAGTAGCCAATATAATTTAAATAAATTTTATTGGTCAGGACGATAAGCTTAGATAGAACAAATTAACAAAAGTTAAAATAATCATCTTGTCTTGTCTGCCACTAAAATAAAAAAACAATCTTAAAAATAAAATCTTTTGCATCTCGCAAATCTCAAATCATTCTTAAAAAAAAAATGGATGTTTTTCCAACACACTCACATTTTTTAAATTTTAAGAAGCAGTCGTGGCCGAGTGGTTAAGGCGTCTGACTAGAAATCAGATTCCCTCTGGGAGCGTAGGTTCGAATCCTACCGACTGCGAATTTTTTTTTCATTCGGGGCTCTATTTCTATTAAGCTTTCCTTCAATTGCAATTGTAATTTTGTTTTTATAGATCTGTCTCAACAAGCAATTGAACTCTCCCTTGTGCTGTCAACCATGTACAATATGAAAATATATAAAAAAGTTCTTTTCGCTCTGCGTATACGTATCACACTTTAAAGGCTGGATCAATTACTTGTAATAAGATTACGTTAATTGCAAATGATTTCTCCCCCTATTGGAGAAATTAGATCTAGGGGAGCACGATGATGGGAGCAACAACTGGCATCTCTTTTGCTCTCTCTCATGGTTGCATCTATAATTAAAAGGGAAAAATACATTTTTTCGAAGATTTGACATGAATGCAATATTATTTCTAACTTAAGTGCAAGATAATAAGAATTAGTCTGATGAATATAGTATTGATTTCAAAATATTTAAATTGGTAAAATAATTCTTTCTTATATGTCTATATTTCATGATCTTTTCTCTAGCTATAAGCGTATTTAATATAAAAATATTTTTAAAAATGAACTTGCAATATTTAATTTTATATTTTTTTCTTATAAAATTACTAAAATAAAAATTAAGCTCTTGCAATTAACAAAAATATTTTCTTTTTCAGAATCGACGGTTTCTTCGCCATTCAAAAAAGAACTGAAAAATCTTAGATGGTAAAGAGGGCATTCGAGAAATAAATATTTTAATTTAGCTATTGTTTTCTTGACCAAAATAACTAGAAGCTTTTCACAAACTAACATGCTCCTTTTGATTTAGGCATCTTTTGGGAATATTAAACAGCATTATCATAAATGTTATTTCTGCATGTTCATATAATAAAATTTCGGTACTATCACTTGAACAACATTTGGAAGTATTCAACTAAAATAGCCAATAAATATTTTAAATAAATTATAATACATAATAAAAGGAAATGGGAAGTTTGCTGCAACGATTTATAAAATAAAAAGCATTTCATATACTATTATTTAACGAGCTAATCTTGAAAGTCTATGTATATAAATTTTTTCTGGAAAACGGCTCTAACGATTTTGTTGAAATTTGGTGTATTTGATAATTCAAGTCCGAAGAATCGATTGCGCTAGGTCTCATCTTTAGGAAAATTCCTTCAACCACCTACCGATTAGGTTGAAATTTTCAGGATTTAACGATTTTGATGAAATTGGAATTGATTAATTCGAGGAATCGATTGCGCTAGGTCTCATCTTTAGGAAAATATATTTTTCTATTTGATGGAATTTCGAATAAGACCTCATGTCTAAATGAAAAGATACTAGCTTTGAAAGGTCTCTATTATTGACTCTTTGCCATTAAAAAAAACCCGAACGAGGTTCGTACTGCAGATACTGTTTATTATTAAAGCAATAGCGATATTTTTTCTCTAGTATTTAATTTTTCTTTCTCTTATCTATTATGTAATATTTAGAGAAAGTATTGCGATCGCAAAAAAAAAATCGGAAGTCAAGATTTCAGGTTGAGGTTGAGGTTGAGGTTCCCTGAGTCTAAAAAAAAGGGGTTTCCCAAAATGGTCTGACTTTGAACAAGATTTTTAAAAAACGAAAAGAGGTTCGAGGCTAAAGTAATATATTTCAGCTTGGTATCTGCATCGCATGCCTCTCGAAGCTTTTAAATAAAATCAGCCAAAGTGTGCTAGTACTTTACTGATGTAGTTTTTTTTCTCAAAATTCGCTCTAACGATTTTGATTAAAATTCATAAAACAATTATTTATTAGATGATTTTTGAAATGTATTAAATCTTATCCCTTATCCCTACTCTGGTTCGTTTTTAGGTTTTTTGTGATTTTCTCATAAAATATTTTGATTAAATTGGCAGTACATAAAATAAATTAAATAATCTTTAAGATGTATTAAACATTTTCGCTCTGAAAATAGTGTGGGACCTCCAATTTAGGATTTTAAGAATCCCAAAGAAAAGATAGGTAACAAAATATAAATATTTTTAATTCCTATGTATGACAATAATCGAGATTTAATTGCCAATTAAATTAATTTAATCCCCCACCCCCTCCCATGGCGAGAGGTTAAAGATATTGACATTGTCCGTACTGATAAGGCCTTAAAGACCTTAAAAATCAAGGGGCGTGGGTTCGGATCCCAGGCAGTCCGATGAAAATTTATTTAAATCAATTGAATAGCAATTGATATAAATAAATATGCCTGGATTACAAGTATCGTAATAAATTTATACATGTATCGTTGAAAAGTCTAGGTCTCAGATGCCGAAAAGACTAAAAAAAAAAAATTAATTTAATTTTTTTTAAATATTGATAATTGATTAATACAGACAAACAAAAAAATCTCTAAAAATAATAGGTAAATTAAAATTGTGAACCGACTAACTAGGGCGTCCTATGTAAAAAAATCTGGTGTGACAGAACCCAACACAATTTTCCTTACTTTAGTTAAGAGGAAGTTATGTGATGTGCGACCGTCACAGATTTTTTATTATAGATAGAAATAATTTTAGAAAAATTCTTGATTTAGATTTAAAAAAATATCAAAAAAAATTTGTTTTAAACACTCTCCTTTTCCCGGTGAAATTCTAAACATTTTGCTTTGAATGGGAAATAATATAATTCCTCACCC